>ML677350.1:30181455-30346414 GCA_007922305.1 Dermatemys mawii | reverse complement strand
CACACACACACACACACACACACACACACACACACACACACACACACTCTCTCTCTCTCTCTCTCTCTCTCAACTGGGAGTATCACGCTTAAGGCAGTGACGCTTTCTGAATGCTACTCCATCATTTCCCAGCCAGGCCAGTTCTTCAGCTCCCATTATTCAGAAGCCACAGTAGAGACGAATGAGAAGACCCACCCCATCCACTCTCTCTCTCTCTCTCTCTCTCTCTCTCTCTCTCTCATTGCAAGCCTGTCAGGTGAATCTCATTGCAAGCCTGTCATCTGAATCTAGGCACCCTGTCTAGATTTACTCAGGAGGCTGCGCGCCTGGGTTTGAATCACTGCTAGGTGACACTTACGGCAGCTCTTGCCACAGCTCCACCAAAAAGTTGGAATTCATTTCTGGCTTGCGTGAAAGCACTGTAAGTACGTGATGCATTATCAATGCGAATCTTGTGCTCCTGCATATATGCTAATCACTCTATGGTATTTCAGCATGATGGTGCTTAGCCATTTTAAGGCCTTGCAGCAGGAGAGCCTGTGTGTATCAGGCAATTTGTACCTCAATAAAATAGACCAGAGCTTCCAAGTAATCTTTTCTTAAACTTGTGGCTAGACAAGAGGACATTTAATGGACTCTTAGCTGCCATTAAGAGAATGTTTCAAAAGAGCTGCTAGCAACGTTACAAAAGGAAGTGGGGAGCTAAGACGCTACCTTTCTCTTTGGTTTGCAGCTAGGTAAGGGTGGCAGTAATGCTGTTATTTATCCTTGTATTGCTTTGCTCCGGTATCTGCTAGATGAACCCAAGGTTGCTTAACGTTACCCAGGCTTTGCACCACTCAGGACAGCAGCATCACCTACTCCCCAGTGGAATTTTCAGTCTCAGATTGGTTTCTGAAAATCCCTTCCTCAGGCACCTGACAGCTGAGCAGAAAGTGGCCTAAGTTTGCCAGGAGTGAGATGCCACGAGGACAGGAGCTTAAGTGCCTGGTACTCCAGGCTGATAGACCAGTGACAGGCACCACCCTCTCCTCAGGACCCTCACCCATAAACCCTCCTCTGCAGTTTGACTTCTGGATTCAAGAACAAATGAAGTCATCTCTCCCCTGAAACACCTAATATTTCCATTCCTCTATCTAGAATCAAGGCTCCTGCTGTATTATGTTTTGCACTGAAGCCTAATGATGCACTAGTAAAGTATGCAGCATTGTAGTTATGTTGGGCCCTGGCTAGAAAGCTTGCCTCTCACCAACAGAGTGTTGTCCAATAACATATTACCTCGCCCACCTTGTTTCACAGGCTTCAGGCTTTTTGGATTTCTTCCTAATAAAAAGTACCTGCTGGGATTTAATCACCATATGAAATACTGGCCAAGATTTTTCAAGCTGGCTTCCAAAGCCTGCATTAGTATGAATACTTCATTTCTGTGTTCAGATGAAGTTTGCACATTCAAGTTTATGGGTTATCAGCAGAGTCTGACCCAAGATTTTCAGCAATACAGCACAGCCCTTTTTCACAAGTGCTAAAGACATAACCTGCTACCACTGCCATCTAGGAGTTATTTTCCATATGCACTAGCTAGTGTGGGAAGGGCAGGGTGGGACAAGACACATTTTACATATGTTACATTTAAAATCTGTCCCATTGTACACTCCATAATAACCTCATCCTAGTGATAGAATTATCACACTTACTATTCCTGTGAAGACAGCTTTGTGTGCTGAAATATTATCTAGAGGGAATCCTTAAAGCACACTCATTTGTCCCACTTTGGGTTTTAATTTTCTCGCTCTACAGTTTTTGTTCACATTACTGGTCACAGAATGTGATGATCCATTGCTCATTATATAGGATTTCCCCTCTCAGCACACACTGACAACTATCATTTGTATTGCAGTCTAACTACCCAAGACAAAAGTATTGATATCCCTTTTCTACACATAGGAAACTGAGGGAGGAGAGCATAAGTGACTTGGCCAAGGTCACACAGGAAATCTGTGGCAGACCAATTTTTACCAGCAAAAAGGAGATAAATTGGTGTATCATTCTGTAGTTCAAACTAGCATAATTACAGAACAAAGTGATAGCAAATTTAGCCCCCTTCTTCTCTCATGCCAGGCTGAAATTGCTGCAGCTCTAGTGCTAGTGGAAACACTCCTGATTTATACTGATCTGAGGAGAATCTGGGCCATTGTGTCCAATAACAGGGTTCATTAAAATGACATACATTTGCTCATTACTGCTATTACTTGTTTGAGAGTTTCATTCTCAATCAGCAATCTGATGGAGCTAGTAGAGCTGAGGAATTTCACAAAAAAGAGCTTTGGTTTTCCTTCTCTCCCAACAAATATTTCAATTGCTGTCACCAAGAGGCTTGTGAAAAGATCAGCTCCTTTTGATGCAGCTTGCTGTCAGGACGATGTACTCTATCTCCTCCCCATGCCCCCATTGCAGTAATGGACAAGAAAACAAATTGCCATCAACTCCTAGGGCTGGAAGTCAAGAGGACTAATTTGGTTTTAGGGGTGGTGAAATGCAACAGGCCAAGGACAGATAACATTAATTAGACTAGGTCCGAAATTTGATTTGCTGTCAGGTGGTTTAACTGTGTGCAGCCTAGAGAAACGGGGCTATGGAAAACCAGAAAGGGATTGAGTTTATATTTTTTTTTTCACAGACCAAAATATTGTTTTGTCGAATTTGACACATTCAAGGCCAAATCCTCCTGATGTGCAGCTTCTGTGAAATCAACAGAGTTGCAAGGGTGTAGCTAAGAACAGAATTTGGCTCGTCTGCAGAAAAACAGTGACTAGAATAAGCTCTCAGAGTGCTTTATCTCAGAGGCAAAAGATGTTCAGACCTGGCACATGAGGTCTCAATCTGTGAAGCCAATTTGGCTCATAAACCAAGACTAAAGGATCCTTTTAAAGTTATGACACTGAAGAGAGAAGCAATTAGTGTAACTGGGAGTTAGGGGAGAAGGAAGGAAGAGTTAAGTCTGTATTTTTTTTAAAAAAGAGACATTCAGTAGGATTTAGATGATAACCCTCCCAGCTCCTGATGTTGGAGTGTTCAGAATCTAGACAGCGCCTTCTCACTATAAAAGGTGACACCAAACCCACCCGATTGTTGGTGACTTTGAAAGCTGTTTTTGGAGTCACATGTGGTGTCTTGGTCCCTTCTGAAGGAGGACTCTTAAAAGCTGAAATATTGCAGGCCATTAATCCAAGTGCCTTTTGTTTCTGTTTTTGGGCAAGTGTCAAGGTGTGTGAAACAAATTCACATATATATAGGAAAATTGTTTTCTGCTTCTGTGCACTAAGTATCTTCTTAAAAAAATTGCCTTCAAGAAGAAGGCAGATTTCATGGCTCAGGGACTGGCTAATGGGTAGAAGTGGAAGGATTCTATTTTTATTGGTAAATGTTAGCAAATATCAATTTCACTGTACATACCCAAACCAACGATAATCAGCAAAATTTACAGCTAAGCAAAGTAAGGAAAATGCTGCTTGAGAATGTGGATATAAGACTATTGACTTTGTATATTTTGACATGTGATGCTGACAAGTTGTATTTTTGTGGGTATAAAGATTTAATTTTCTGAATCACAAGGTTTGCGGTCATTAAAGAATTATTGTCTGACCTCCCTATTGGCCAACTCCACCACAATTTCCCACAAGTGTAAAAATGGATAAAAATAAAAATATGCTTTAAATAAAAACAACATCTGTTAAAAATAAAAGTCAAATTCTGCCAAGGAATTACAATGCACCTTTCAACTTTATGCTGAAGTGTCATAGCCATCCCAGGTCAGCAGCTAATCAAAGTTTCCAGTAGAACAAGTTGGGGATCTCAGTCCACATCTCCACAGGACAAGAGATACATCACCAGAAACTGATGATACTGCCTGGGAGTCCTAATAGGGAGACTGTAACAGAGTGCTGGGAATCAACCGCTGAGCCAGCACTATAATCACTTAAACACCAATTAATGCCTCCCTTCACCCCCCACGATCCCCCCGCAGGTGGATCTGATGGGGCCTAATTAGTGGATTAGAGTGAACTGGGGGAGGACTAATGAGCAAATTGTCCCCTAAAAACAGGAAGTATAAGGTGGCACAGGAAGGGTGCGCAAGGGAGAGTGGCAGGTTAGCAGATCCAGACCCTGGATGTCTCTCTAGGTAGGGCATTCTCTCTCCTCGGTTATGTAAATCATTATGGTGTATGGATTGGTGAGGTATTGGGAAGAGCAAGTGGAAACAAACTGCACTTGGGTGTTTAACACCTGAAGGTCTCAGAGTCTATTGACAGAGCAAAGACAGGATCAGGACATCGTCTTGCACAGAGACCATTGCCAGAGTATGCATTTGTCAGGATTACCTCCCCACTCTCAACTCTGGAGTACAGATGTGGGGACCCGTATGAAAACCTCCTAAGCTTATTTCTACCAGCTTAGGTTAAAAACTTCCCCAAGATACAAATTCCTTTCCTTGTCTTTGGACAATATCCCTGCCACCACCAAGTGATTTAAACAAACAAACAAACAAACAGTCAGGGAGGGGCCATTTGGAGCCCTATCTCCCCAAAATATCCCCCCAAGGCCCTTCATCCCCTTTCCCGAGGAGGCTGGAGAATAATATACTAACCAATTGGTTACAAAGTGAGCACAGATCAAACCCCTGGGTCTTCAGGACACTGAAAATCAATCAGGTTCTTAAAAGAAGCATTTTCTTTAAAAAAGGTAAAAGAAAGAATCACCTCTGTAACATGAGGATGGAAGGTAAAATTACAGAGTAATAAAGAGATTTACAACACAGAGGATTCCCCTCCAGGCTTAACGTTAAAGTTACGAAAACCAGGAATACACCTTCCCCTAGTGGAGGGAAAATTCACAAGCTAAAACAAAAGACAATCTATTGCCTTGCCTTGCTTTACTTACACTTTTTGTAATCTTAGAGACTCATTTCAGGATTGTCTGTAGGAGATAGATTTTCCTGCCCTGGTCCCTCTCTGTCCAGGAGAGAAAAAACATAGAGCACCAAGAAAAACCTCACCCTCTTGCTGATGTCAGACCAGTTCAGTTAGGTCATATGGATTTTGAATCTTGTCCTCCAGAGTGCTTGCAACCCCTCCAATCTTAGGGTCTGCTGGACATTTTATAAACACACTCTCCACTCCATTGTCCAATCAAAGAGTGTTGATTAGCACCAGACCCAGAACAGAGTCTTGGGGGCCTTCTCACTAGATACGGCCTCCCAGTTGGACAGCAAGCTACAGAGAATGACTCTTTGAGTAGGGCATGTAACTAACTCAAAGACCCACCCTGTAGTAATTTCATCTAGACCACATTGTCCTAGTTTGCTTATGAGAACGTCATGGGGGACTGTGTCAAGAGTCCAACTACAGTCAAGGTAAGGCCAAGCCCACAGCTGAACATTGCACTTGGCTTGGAATTCTGGGGCTAAGTGGGATTTAACACTTCTAGGGAAGGGGAAAAGGTATTGCAGTGTCCCCAAAATAGTTATGCTGTTCTGCACTGGCTAGCACAGGGAGGGTTGATCCACTCTAGCTCCAAGGCAGAAGCTTGTCTTCAGGTGACAAATGGCCCAGCCCTGGATATATATTAAGGATTGAACTATCACTGAGAGCAGGGTCAGGCCTAAAGTTTGGCCCTAGTGACTATAGATCACTCAGTTGTTCTAAACAGTGTGCTCAAGACCTCTGTCTTACATCAGAGACCGCCTCATGACCACCACAGCAGTTGCAGAGGCATCTGAGACACAACAATAAGCAGTACCACATGATAGGGTGTTAAATGTCATTCTACTCACATAGTCTATGTGCCACCCCTACACTGTCACTAATTCTTTGGAGCAGATTCCTGTTCAGGTGAAATCCTGGCCCTGCTGACATCAGTGGTAAGTCTCCCATTAACATAATATGGGGCCAGGATTTCGTCAGGTGTATAAAATGGTTAGGAGCTCTAACTTGTGCCTGTTTGGCCTACCCACTCCCATGCTAGCCCTCTGATTGCTCTGTTTGGCAAAGACATTTTGGGGAATCAGTGGGACAAGCTGTGGCATTAACAACTCCAGTGTAAAGGAGGCAGAGTCTGGCCCTTAATGAGAAAGTGTTCGTTCATACAAGCGGATTGCTCTACTTTTTCCTGGTGTATGGTCCAGATTCTGATTTCAGTTACATTTGTGTAACTGTTTTGATGGTGTTACCAAGGTAAGAGAGAAATCTAGCCTGCAGCAGAACTCATGTCCTTGAGAATTCCAATATTTTTCCCCCTTTCTTCAAAAGACAAAGTGAAATGCTAATTATGAGCCAAAAATTGTGCAGTAAAGATGGTATAAATCCAGATTAATGCCACAAACTTGCAAAGATTTACACCTCTTTAACTGAGCAGAACTTAACTGTGTGTCTGTAAAATAGTAAGCTTTTTAAATACACAGAACCAAGCAACAACAAAATATATTGTTTATTCACCTGTAGCAGGGTGGCTACCCGCTCCAACCCTAAAGGGGTTAAAACAGCCCTGCAGAGGGCTGCTGCTGGAGAAAAGCAGCCCAGCAGAGGGTTGTAGCTGGGAAGGGGATTGATAACAGCTGGGCTGGTAGGGAAGGCAGCCACAGCTGTAGCCAGGGTAATCAGGGCCCAGCTAGCCCTTATAAGAGGGCAGTGGGCCAGAAGGAGACAGACACTCTCTCTAGCTACTTGGAGGGAGTGGGACCTGGCTGTCCAGAAAGGGCAGAAGATACCTAGGCTAGGGCAGTACTGGGGAAGCAGCAGGCTGAGCGGGGGAACTCAGGCCTGGCATCCTCCTAGGCTGTAAGCCTGACACAAAGGCTTAAGTAAGGTACTGGGATTAGGTGAAGGCAACAGGCCCAACCCCCCTTGCCTGTGATAACTGGCTAGGACACCACAGTCTGCCCCAGGGAGTGGGGGCTGTATGGTGACTGGCAGTGGCCCATAGGCTGAGGCAAGGTGGGATTAGGGGGTGGGGTTTCCCAGGGAGGGGAGACCTGTGGAGAGTGGGGTTTACTGCTGGGGGGGCAGCACCCCAGCTAAGGGGGTCTCAGGGTCTGGGAAGGACCCTGCACCAGTGCCAGGTGGGACATCAGCCTGCGGGGGGCGCTCTGGAGGCCAGAAGAGCTGATTCCCCGGATGACCGGCTGGAGGCCACGCATGGGTGAGTCCTCACCCTGTCACACCACCTAAATGAACTAATAAATGGATAGTTTTAAAAATGTAAGTTCAGTGCCTTGATGGAAGTTCAGATGTAATCTTCCATGAAATTTGTGTTTAAAAAATAAAAATTCTTGAACAAAAAAAATAGAATTAAAATTAAATTTATGACACAAATGCATCAAGTCTGGAAAGTCAAGGTGAGATCAACACTCCTTTAGTCACTTATGCCAATTATCTCTCCTCCCCTTTACCCACCCTTGCATGACTGGTAACATGAGCTAATGCAGGCTTGCACACCATGCGGCCTGGGGGTCACATGCGGCCCGCAGGGGCTCACTGTGTGGCCCACGGAGGGTAAGTAGAGGCGGGTCAAGCCAAGTGGTGGGGTGGGGAGAAGCGGATGGGGGCAGAGTGAGGGTGGGGCTTTTCCACCAGCAGCTGTTTTTTTTGCAGTAATATGGCCATCGCTGCTTTCCGAGTTGTGCAGGCCTGAGCTAATGAGAGTTCCAGGCTACAGTTTTCAATTGCCAGACTACTGCTGATTTGTCTCCAAACTGCAGTGTTATTTAAAATGTTGCTTTTTGTCTGTGCATGTATTATGTGAGACTGAGAGAACTTAAAAAATAATAATGCTACAGTTCAATAAGAATTGAAAGGAACATTTAAAGGCCCCATAAACATGAAACAAAAGAAGACCAAAGCTTTTAATTTTATTCTAAATACTTCATTTTCACACTCAAATTCTTATCAAAGATAGGCAGATGTTTCTTTGCCTTAGGGGGTCTCTAACTCAGTTTCTGATTTGCATCTAGTCCACAAATTTCACTTCAAAAACAGCCGATGTACATTGTAAAGTAGCTGCAGCAGAATCAGTGCTACATCACACTAAGGAATAGGAGCCACATCTAATATTTAATACCGTTGTTGAGCTGGATAAATATTTCCATCTCTGCTGTGTTTACAAACAGGAGTTGGAACTCAATCAAGAACGTGCATCTATAAAATTCAGATGGGACCAAGAAAAATCCAGGTTTCTTTAAAACAGAAAGAAGTCAAACACGCTATACACTATCTTTTAGATTATTAAAGCATTGGGCAGGTGCAGAGGGTGATTTTTAAATAGGAAAGCACTCAAGCTGCAAAATTCAAACTTGGATTATGGACACAGACAAGTTTGGGGAATGTCTGGACCGGAGTTGGCCATTAGATGAAACTCAGATCTGGATTTTAATCCCATTGTCTCCTCTCCCACCTCCCCCCGCACAACCCACCGTCCCCCAACAAAACAATGTTTTGGTTGGTTTGGATCTGGGTTTTAGTATGGGCCCTATTTCATTAGCAGTAAGTGATCTGCCAGGCAGGCAGAGCTATGGGGGGAAAAGGATTTTTATTAGTCGTGCTGAGTGGCCAGTGATACATGCTGGAATTCTAGAGGTTTATGTGGCAGCAGCATGGGCTCAGCTTGTATTCCTTGACCCCTGGTGAACACTGAACTAAAGTCGCTTCTAAAACTTGACTCTCTCTTTCTCCAGTTCCACTCTGCAGCCAATCAGACCGGCTGTTATTTCTGAGCAATATCAGGTGGGATTTGACAATTTTGTGAGGTGAATGGGGGTAGCTGTGAAAGCAGCTTTCACTGGCTATTAGAGCATGGTGAACAATTTTTTAAAAAAACAAACCCCCCCCCCCCCCCAAAAAATGCAAGATGTGATCATTTTCCATTTTTCTGTATTTCAAATGCACCCGTTTTATAAACAAATTCTGAATGTTTTTTAAAAGAAACCACTATCAAAATTGCTACCAAAATTTTTCACTGATTAAAAATGCATGTAATTGAAATTCAACAATTTCAATGCTGCTTTTGATAAAAAAAAAAAAATAGTGAGATTAAAAAAAATTAGAAAAAGTCAAGTTTAGTGAAATTTCCCACACTCTGCCTCCCCCCTCCCCGAAAAAGTTATTTGTCAATGAAATATTGTTTCTTTCTAAGAAAAGAAAAATCCTGCCAGCTCCACTGGCAATACCTGAACCTCCTATATATTATAAATAAGGCTACAATTTTGCCATGGAGGTTGCGGAAGTCATGGAATCTGTGACTTCCAAAGACCTCTGTGACTTCAGTCTATGGCAGCTCGGAGCTGCAGGGTCCCTCTGCCTTCTGCAACAGGTGGGAGCTGTGGATCATGGAGCTCTGCGGAGCCTCAAGCCACCACCACCTGGGGATCCCAGCAGCTCCCTGCTGCCCTCAGCGCTGATCCGCACAACTCCCCTCTGCTGTGGTGTGGATCTCTGCAGACCTCCACCACTGCAGCTCCCAGCCTGGGTATGGGGGGACCCTGAAGGTCCAAGCCTCCATAGGTGGTGAGGCCCCCGGAGCTCCCTGCTGGCCATGCAGTTGCCTAGAGGCGTCCCATTTTATCATGGATATTTTAGTAAGAGTCAGGGACAGGTCACGGGCAATAAAGAAAAATTCACGGAAGCCCGTGACCTGTCCCTGACTTTTACCAGAATATCCATGACAAAATCTTAGTCATAAATGCACTGGCTTATATGTATGTACACAACTGCCTCCTAATGGAAGGAGTATGTCAGGCCTTTTCATGTATATCTAGCAGTCTTCTCTACCTATCAAGCTAGCAGAATTGCTTTTAGCTCACCAGTTCCAAGCTTCTCAATCGCCATTTGTTGTATTCCAAATGCCTCCTTTAGACAATTAGCTGAGAATGGAGATATCCCTGAAGATCACTTCATGGCAGTCCCCAAATAACCCACTTACCAACTAGTGCACGAATAGGACGTAGGAAGCTGCATTTACAGGAATTCCACAACAGTGTTTACTAATGACTTCAGTGCAACCAAGTGTTTTCATTCCTGGCAGGACTATTTCCTGGTGTTTGCGGGCAGAAATGACAGTAGCTGCGGGAATGAGAATAATAATAATGGGAATAATATGGGCAATATTAGCAACACCCCCAGTTCAGAGGTAAGTTTCCCGCTCAGTCTGGCTGCCAGTCACAAAGAGACAAACTTATGGTGATAAGAGACAAACTTGCAACCAAGCCACTCGTCCTCATGAATGAGGCTTCAAGATAGAAGTGAACAATTACTTGACACCAGCCATATCTCCAAGGAACATAACTGGATTATATGATTAACTGGAGAGTCTTGCTCCTGGGGCCAGGATTAAACTAAAGCCCAAATTCAGGGTCAGTAATGAGGCTGTTTAACCTAGGGGTGTGCGTGGAGTGAGGTTCATTGTTCTTCTGAGCGGGGACCGTTCATTAGCATCAGGTGATGTAAATGCGACGATGTCATCGCAGAACTATAAAAGAAAGGCGTATACCCAGAGGAGCTGACATGCCTGCCTCTCACGCTAGACCTTATGTTCATCTGCCCCCAGCCATCTCCAGCCCCAAGAGGAGACAAGCCTGGGTTGAGCTGTATATAATGTTGAATCTGTGGGGGAGGGAGGGAGAGGGAGGCGGGGGCGGGGTTAGTACAAATGTTAACCCACTGCAGTGGTTTGCTATGGAGACTCATTTATATTACAAAGGACAAGGATTAGGTGAGACTAATTTCTCAGTAGAACTGAAAATAAGACAGACCGGCACTGCAGAGGGGCCAAACCAGAAGCACTGAATGAACCAACTCCCATTTTGAGGATGCTCAGATCCAGATTTAGCTTTTGGAACTCAGGCCCATCTGTAATTAATACCAGCTATCTTCAGCAGCAGAAAGACTTAACATATGGGACGTGCATCTCTTTTCCTGAGTTAGGAAACTCTCCTCCTCTATAGGACAGCCCTAGTTTGGCCCAAGATGGAGCATCCAGCCCCCTTTAAAAGCAAACCCAGTTCTTCTCCTGTAGTGCTGAGGGAGCAGGCTGTGCTGAGACTATGTCAGGCCACTTGGCTGAACAGACTCCTGGGTGAGGCTTTTGTGGAAAGGTAAACCTGCAAAGCCAGGGCCATGTTCTCATGCAGTTACATGGGCTGAGCAGTCCTACAGAAAGCAGTGGGGCTATTTCTCGGGGAAAGCACCATCTGGCCCCAAGGAGGAAGAGAAAGCAGATCTTAGCACCTTACCCTGGGCTCTCTCTCAAAGCTGAGGTTAGGGTTTCACTGGCCCCTTAGGGCTATGGCAGGGAACTGGGAATGGCCAGTGGGTTTTTCAAGGCTGATTCCCCACTCTGGCATTTCGAGTGCAGAAAGTGGGGGCCCCCACAAGGGCTTTAAAAATTAATACTGGCAACTCCAGGCTTGTATTAAACTCCCAAGGTTACATCTTTTCTCTGACCTTGGATTGGTAGATGCCGGATGCAGAGAGCCCCAGAAGGCACACTTGGGAATGCCTTCCTGTGGGGTACTTTCAAATCCTTTCACACACCCTCCTCTGGGGAAGAGCTGAGAAAGGTGCGGGAGGAAACTAGCTGTTGTCACCAGCTAATTAAACAACACGTGCACAGACCTCTTAAGACACAAAAATCCAACTCTGTTCTGAAAGGTAAATTTTATTAATAAAAAAGTGGGGCTTTATAACAGGCTGTTAGCCTAACCAGCTCAGATTCGCCACTCCCGCTTTATCCCCTTCCTGGCCATTGGGGAGTGAGTAAATGTAACCCGCACAGAGCTGCCAGCAATTAGAAAATTACTAGTAATTTTTGGACCAGGCATGCACAAATGCAAGCTTTTCATTTTGTAATGCTTTTTAGTTCTGTTTTCCCAAACTAGCATAAACCCATCC
The DNA here is from genome assembly GCA_007922305.1 of Dermatemys mawii. Taxonomy (NCBI): domain Eukaryota; kingdom Metazoa; phylum Chordata; order Testudines; family Dermatemydidae; genus Dermatemys; species Dermatemys mawii. The sequence goes on along the minus strand of ML677350.1, from coordinate 30,334,478 downwards.
ACAAAGCACCCATTAAAAAAAACCCTTTATTTCAAGAGTAAAAATAACACTTTCCGCCCCTCCCGCCCGAGCTCAAAAACAGCTGACGAAATCCTACACCAGCTTTCCGAAAAGGAAAACCAAAAAAAACAGTACTGGGTTGAAAGTAAGCATGGAAAGGGGAAAATAGATTTAAAATGGAGATTAAAAATGGAAGTTAAGCTACAACAGTGAACACACACATACACCCGCTCTGGTCCCTCTGCACCACCAAGAGGCCATAAGGACTGCTCTAAATGGGCAATTTATGATTCTCCCTGGTGTGTGGGGCGGGGGAGAGGATCACCAGCTTGGCTAGAGCTAGTGTAACCAGTCTTAAGTCACTCATTCTTAACATGGCAGGGAGGGGGGCATGCTTGGAGAGAGAAGGAACATGGCTGCTTCACACTATGCTCCAGTGACCCCCAGTCAGTATAGAGGTCACTGGGAGCTGGGGGTGGGGGACACATCAAAGGTAGCATACAAGAGACATGATCAATTTTTGTTTGGCAGAGGTTTTTATTGGACGAAAATGGAATATTTATAATGGAAATTTCTGCAGGCAATGTCCCTTTGAAACTAACCATATTGTGCTTTTGCTGAAAACTGAAACATTAGAGCCAATTCTCCCCATTCCCCCCCGGCACACACACACACATTTTTTTCAGTTTTCAACAAACTTTTGTAGAAATTTGAGGGAAACAATTTTTTTTTTCATTTTCCTCAATAATTATTATTTGCAGTAGCAAACATTTCCCAACCAACTGTAACATACCAGTATCTCTGGGCCTAAAGCCCCCTGAGCACCACTTGGCTAGACCTAAGGACTATATTTATACACCTGTAATTATATCCACAGACACACATGCAAAGTACAGCATTCCCAGGGATTTGTTTATATATTCAAATCACGAACATGGGCTGAAGAGAAGAGCAGAGTGGCCTGAGAGAAGCTATCCTGCAAGCCCTTGGTACATTCTAGGTAGCTAGCATAGACATGCTCTAGAAAGATTAGTTACTTTTAAGCAGAACATTTCTTCGAGCTAAGAATGTAAGAGCCAAGAATAATGACAGCCCAAGTTCCTTCAGCTCGTGTCAACAACCTGTGGAGATTAAAAGGCTATCAGAAAGCTATCAATCGAGGTGTCAAAATTGCTTTCTGAAGTCATTCTGAATTAAAAAACTAATGATAGTTTTCTTTGATAGCTCTTTTTAGTGGAGTGCAGCTGGAGGAAAAGCAGCCAAAGGAGGAATTCAATTTTTTTTTTAATAATTAATTTTGACTTTCTTTACCATATGATTTCTGGGTCTCTCAGTCATCTTTTTAATTTCTCTCTATACAACATGAAGGAGAAAATCTTTGGTGAATAAAAATGACTGGTACATTTTTCATTCCCTCTCCCAGTACTTTGACAATGTGTTTACATTACCTTATCAATCATTCCTCGTTCCTCTCTCCACAGACTCAATAAATAGACCATAAATGATGGTGGGATTTTTGCCAGGGTATAGTGACTTGTTTAAATGAAGAGGCTTGCTTTCTAGTGATAATGTTGATAGTGCTGCTGGTGGAGGTAATAACAGAACAGCTCAACATTTTGCAGATAGTGTGGTGTAGAAAAAAATGCTGAGTATTTGCTTTTTTGACAACCACAGTTCCAACCATTTCCCCCCACTCTCAACCCCTCTATAGGTTGTGTGTGGGGGGGTGTTTCATGGTTAAACCCCCATTGGGATTTTTATTTTCAGAATAAATTTTCATTGCAATGCTTTGTTTTATGCTCTAGAGCGTGTCTGTATGTGTGTGTTTCTGACCCAGTCGCCTCCCGATTATGGGGAAGAGGCAGGTTTGTTCTTTTGATGATGAAGGCAGCAAGGCCAGCTGGCACAGAAGACAGACAGCTGCTAGGCTGGGATGCTGCAGCAGGTAAAACAAACAGCCCCTGTTCCAACTTGAAGGATTCTGCTGGGAGGGGGCAGAAAATGACACAGTCTCTTGGCTGGACTGGAGGGCAGCAACAAACACAACCCATTTGATGTAGCCTAGTAGGAAAGTGACACCAACTTGGCAACAAAGGCTGTCCCCCACTCCCAGAGTGTCTGACAAGTGATCATTCCTCCTGCTTGCACCCTCTCCCACACAATTCCTCTCGGGGCAGGGAGGTCTTTCAGCTCACATTCATGACCTCTCTGATAGCAGCACAAAACACCCCTCCACTTTGTGTTGGTATTGTGTGCTCTTATCCTTCCCCAGATATGATCCTTGGTGGAGACCGAGATGATAAATGTACCTTAGAGTTCCTGCCTACCAGCCGGAATGCCACCTCTCGGCTCTCTCTTTTTGCACTATGTCCTAAATAATTTAAGGCTTGCCTATATCTGAAAATCAATTCAGAGGAAGATAGGGTGTGAATTCAAAACACAATAGCTGCTCCACCTGTGGAATCAGAGGGTCCACACATGGAGTTAGTTGGGCAGTTAGTCCTGACTAACTCCATTTGTATGTAGATAAGCCCTTAAGAGAGCAACTCACACTCTTGTTTTCAATCACCAAGGATAGGCAGAGAAAAGAAAACTTACAATCACTTTGTATTTCAAATACGGTATTAGTCTTAAAATAAAAATATTTTTTTAAAATTGGGTTTTACTATGGAAACATCCCCTAATATGTTTAAAAAAATAGTTGGGAGACAGAACTACCCCATTGGAGATCCTGCTATATAGCTAATTTGACTGCTGTCCTCCAGCAGGGGGTGGCTTGTGCGTGAGAGAGAACAGGACTTTCATAAAAGTTGGACCCAGACTGTGATAGTCCCATATGAGACAAGAAATAATATCTGAGCATTATCAGAACAAAACGAAAGACTTGCTTCCGCCTCTTAACTTTCCCCTCAGTAAATTCTCTTGCTCTCTGTCACACTCATCCACACCCACACTTACAAATGTAACGAGTTATTTCTTTTACACGCTGCGAAGGAGGAGTGGGAATTAGAAGAAAGGGAGTTATTGTTTTAGTTTTAAATAATTGGATGGTGAGCACAGGGCCGGTGTAACACCTATGCAGCCCTTAGGATGCCAAGATTTGGGGGCACCAAGAAGTGGTGTCCCAAATTTATTTTTACACAATTGCTGGAAAATGAATGAATAAAGAAAAGCGAAACATTGCTGAACGTGCATTTTAACCTGTTCTCTCGTACATTACAGCTATAGCCTACGCCAGCTCTGTGTTGTGGGCACAAGCGTACTGCTTCACTACGGTACAAAGTGGCAATGATGTCATTTTTTTCATCGTGAGCAGCTGTTACCCACTCACGCTGGCAGGCTGTTTATAATGCTAAGTTTACTAGTTTTCGGAGGGTGTCAACTGAGGCTATTTGTGTTGATTTTTTTCAGATTAAGACTCTGGCAAGTGCTGCTGCATCATTTTGCTAATACTGTCTGTCAATTGTGTGTGTATGTTAAGTACCTGAGTGCATATGTTTATGTGCAAATATGTGTAGGTTGTTGAAATTTGTTATATTAATATTGTCAGTAGTTGTATGACGGAGTATCCTCCATTCTAATTCTATTAATAACAATAATTGGATATTCTATAGGTAGAATAAAATGTAGTAGATTTTGATATGAGAGAAGGAAGTATACGTGACTAAAAAGGGTGTATTTTTGAAAGTATTTTGAAAGTTTACAATAAGCGATGCTCTGGGGGGAGGGGAAGGCGAGGACAGGGCACAAGGTGGAAGTTTTGCCTAGAGTGCAAAATATCCTTGTGTTGGCCCTGGGTGAGCAGATGGTAGAGTGACACAGGCCATGAGCCTTTTAGTTTGCAGACTTTTTTTTGTAAATACTATAAAACTTGGCCACATCCTATAATTTCAGCTGCTTGCACATCCTCTAGTATCCACCCCAAATGTGTTAGATTTTTGCAAAATAATTATTTGCACTCTTCAACTGAGGTTCTCTATGCACTTTATTAACAGGTATGTATTAAATCCACAGCATCCCTGCAAGGTATTTCCTTAATGCTGCAGGAAAGGAAACAGACATGGACAGTAAGAGATGTTGCCCATGTGACAGAATGGGCCATTGACAGAGTTGGTGAATGGAATGAATGTGGTTCCAACTCTCAGCCCCCTGTTCTAGTCATTAGAATATGCTTCTTCTCTCTATTAATGAGAATCTATAAAACAAGTCTGATAAGAGCACTGGCAATGGGTTCCCTCATATTAAGATATTTTGACAACTTCTCTGTCTCCAACGCAGACTCAAATGAAAGGACAATTGAAAAGGGCCCTGGAAGGGTCTTCAAGCTACTCTGTTCATCCCATTAGGTAATTCATATTGGTACTGAAAATAATTAGCATTATTTAAGTGTAAACATATCTACAAGGAAATAAGTTCATAAATGCTTATTGAAAATAGTACTAAGTGCAGAGAGTCTTCAGATTTGCCACACACACATCAGCTTCAGATTATTAGTTTAATAAAACTCTAATGGCTGCCTATTGTCCTGAGGTGGACTTTGGGACACGTTCCTATGCAGATCATTAACTCAAGGGATATACTGAAATGTAACATATCAAGACCTGGTCTGCTGCAGGTAATGTCAACCCACTCATTATTGACACAGTAGACTCTAATGACTCCAGAGGATCCATTCAGCTGTCTGCTGTGGCAATGTGGCGGATGTATATTTGCATTAATACTGCAATATTCATTATCTTTACCATTATTTTTAAACATGCACTATGTACTATTTTATACAGTCTTGCTATAATGCACAGTGTACCACAGCAAAAAAAATCACCAACACAATCAGATCTTGTATCCTGTTTTACAATTATAACCTCCCTTTCTTACTTCTTAGGATATGTACAAGTGCCTCAGGTGGCACGTGGCCGGGATTCATCACCGAATTTGGTCTGCTGATTGGATCATTAGCTTCCCAGGCCCGGGCCAGTTACTGTTGGGGAGCTCGACATGAATGCTGATCTATGCCCCCTCTCCTTTTTTACTAAGAAATATTGACTGGAGTGCACAGGTTTTGTGGTATTTGCAGTAAACAGTGAGTTAAGATGGATGGTCCTTTATACTTTTCCCACCTAGATGCCAAAGAGATGAATTAGCAGAGCTGGTGAGGAGTTTTTCAGTGTTTTTTTTTATTGGAAAATGATGATTCATTGAAACTGAAAATTTTTGCAGGAAAGGATCAAGTTTGAAGCCTTTTAAATCGAAAAATTTTGACTTTTTTAAAATGAAAAATTCTAGTTTTCTGGTTTGAAATGACTTTTTGCTTAGCCCTTTAATCTAATTACAGTTAATTATATAGCTAGCCCCCTCAAAACCTATTTGAAATATTTCAGTTGACCTAAACCAATAATGTTCTGGGCTTTTCATTTCACAAAAAGTTTTCAAGATTGACTTTTCATCCGGTTCAGTACAGGAAAATTTTTCACAGTCTTGAAATTTTTCACAAGCTACAAAAACCTTTCCCTGGCCAGTTCTATGCATTAGTGGTATTCTTTCAATTTATAAAAGTATGAAAGAGAAGCCTAGCATCCTATGTGATGGAAATTACAAGGGAAAAACTTCTTCCCAAACTCTCTTCATAACAAATCTCACTCCCTCTTCATGCCCCTGCCTCCCCCGAAAGCCCAAGTAAATATATACATTTTGCTGCATTTCCTGAAAGACAGAAGACCCGGGCCATTCTGGACCAAGTGAGGAGCAGGTTTCAAAGCTGAGGACCCCTCATGGAGAATGCTCCACTGCCAGCACCCTCTTTTTTAAATTGAAGGAATTTTGGTCTGTGCGTCTCCATTGACTGTTGCATGACATGGGGAGAGAGGTGATCTCTCACATAGCTAGGTCCCATGCGACTTAGGGCTTTATAGGTCAAAGCCAACACCTTAAACTCCACTAATAGAAGCAAGTGCAGATCCTGATGCGTAGAGGTCAGGTGCTCAAACTGAGACATCACACCTGAAAAGCAGATGGCGGTGTTCCGCAACACAGTAAGGTATCTTAATGCATAACCCCATGTGGAACACACTGTAGTAATCCACGCTTATGTTGCATCATTTCATTAGCACAGCTGCTTCCATATTGTCAATGTGACTCTTGTCATGAATATAGACGCTCCCCAAGTTATGTAAACCCAACGTACTCAAATCTGAGCTCACGGAAAAAGTTCTGTAAGCTAGAAATAGGCATTTTGGGAATTTTTTTTGTGCATAATGGTCAGAGATATGTTTCTGACTTCGGCAAAATTTGAGTTACGCGAGGCGTTCCGGAGTGGAATGCTTGCGTAAGTCAGGAGCATCTGTAGTTCACTCTGTGGATTAAACGTCTGTGAAATTGCACGTATTAAAGAAACACAGCATCCCTTTAGTTTAATAAGACTACGACACACAAACATAGAGAACATCTGAAACAATTACTAGGTCAAATGTACTTTTCCAGCAGCAGTGAGGAGATTACATTAAAGGCTTCCGCCAGGAAATAGTGTCTGGCATGTTGTTACTGGTAGATTAGAAACTCTTCGAGGCAAGGACTGTCCCATTTTGTATGGTTTTTACTACCCCTTGCTCACGAGGGTACAGACTGTCCTGAAAGACTGTCCAGCCACACTGAAAGTTAGAGCAGTGTAGCGAATATTGGACTAGGATCCCTTGCAGTCTTTAAGGGACCATCATGATAATCTAGTCTGACCTCCTGCACATTTTAGGCCACAGAACTTCACCCCCAACTCCTGTAATAGACCCACAGTGGTGCAAGTAGAATTCATTTCTTACAGGTATGCTGCGGGGGGGGGGAGCATGTGACCCCCCCCACATGACTCCTCCTTGTCCCACCCCCAGACTGGGGCACTGCACTCCCTCCCTCCCTTCCCCATGATCCATGCCACGTTACTAAGGATGGCAGAGGGCTCTGTCCTCCTCCCACTGCACTGGAGACTTCTGAACCACTGGGCTCTCCCGGGAACCACAGTGGCAAAAGGAGCAGAACGTGGGAACTGCCCCCAGCCCAGCCCTGTCCTCCTACAGGGCTGCTGTATATACCCGAGACAAGACTCAGGAGACAAAGCTGCGTGGAAGGGCTGGAGGAGGGGGGGCGTGGCACAGCCATGCTGGAGGAGCTGCTGGTGTGGGGTCACTTAGTGGCCCCGTGCTCTGCTCCTCCTGTGTTTTTCCGGTATTACATGCCGGCTATAAACAGCTTACTGGTTCAGCATACCATACCGCCAACACATAACCTTTGAGTTACCGGAGTCCTCAAATCTTGATTTAAAGACACTTCAAGTTACAGAGAATCCACCATTTACACTAGTTCGAACCATCCAGAGACTCAGGCCCCATGCTGCAGAGGAAGGTAAAAAACCCCAGAGTTTCTGCTAATCTCACTCAGGGGCAATTCTTCCTGACCCCAAATACGGCAATCAGTTAGACCCCAAGTACCTGGGCAAGACCCACTGGCCAGAGACTTCAGAAAGAATTCTCTGTAGTAACACAGAGTATTTCCCCATCTAGTGTCCCACCTAGATATGGAGGTATTTGCTAATAGCAGTTGTCACTGAGCCATATGCCATCGTAGGCAAATCTCATACCATCCCCTCCATACACGTATCATGCTCATTCTTACAGAGCTGGGTTCTGGTTCCAAAACGCTGCCACTGACCTGCTACGTGACTGTGGAGAAGTCACCACTCTCATCTGTACCTCTTTTCCTTCTCACTCGGTGTTCATCACATCGATTTAGACTGTAACAGGCATGCTTTCCTCTTACTCTGCGTTTATACAGTTTCTAGCACAATGGCACCCCAATCTTGATTGGAACCTAGCCACTACTGTAATGCAATTAGTAAATAATAACAATAATTAAATCCTAGACGAATCACCTCATTTATAACAATCCAAACAGCTTGTTCTCCACCATGGTGTTTTCACAGTACAGGCCCTAATGGATGTTATACAGCTGCTGCACCAGGAGGGTAGGTCTATTAACTTTCAAATGGTAATTATAAAAAGAAGTTGTGATACTGTATCATGTATATAATGTGGTATTATTATTGCCATCGTTGCAGGACACACCTGATGGCAGCTCTTGTGAGCGATGGATACAAATCTCCTGCTTATCTGCATCTTTCTGTAAAGAGCTTTTGATGTAAAGCCATAATGGTATTATCTTCCTTTAATGTTATTTTTTAATATAATAGATTTGCTTTTGCCTTGTGCACAGGACATTTACCCATCAGGGCTGTGAGTTTGCCCCTTGGAAGGATTTGCTGCAATACTACTTGAGAATGCAGCCTCAGCCACAAGGCAAAGACTGGAATAAAGATTTATTCAAGCTTCAGAACAGCTGAGGTCTTCTAATCCGTCTACAAAGTTATATGTGGTTTCTAGCTTATTTGGTCTACTCTGGTGTTAAATGCTCCAAGAAGAACATGCAGTATGTAAACAATTGGGGTGACCAGCTGCTAACATTTGGTAGCCCAGTTAGGATGAGAGGCTCCTGTACAGAACAGGTGGGAAATAAATCCTCTCGTCAGATCTGCTATGTGGAAGAAGGGGAATACTGACAGCAAAAGAATACATTGGAAACCCCTTCTTCAGCTGTACGCCATGGTTTAGAATGGAAAATGGTGCTGCCTTGGGGGATATTGTTTCCAATATTCTGGGCCTGGTTGTTAAATATGTTAGCTTTACTGGACTCATCAGCTGTGGTGCATTTCAACTGACCTACCAATGTGGTAGATTTTTGGGAGGCAAGGGAAGTTAGGAAATAGGAAAACAGCTTTTTCATTTTTTTACACTTATCCTAACAGCGCTGGGATATTATTAAATATGAAAGTGTAACCTACTTCTCAGAAGCATAACCATGTGTCTGTTCCAGAGATGGTGAAACATGTTTTGGGCAATTTCATACTCATTCGAACATTGTGATTTCAAATTTCCTTATGGAATTAAACCCCTTGTAGTTTCAGCTCCATTTATACACAGTCTAATAGCAGTGATGAAAGGCCGAATGGCGTCTTCCCTTGTACGGTCAAAATGGAGAAGGGGAACTGAATGGACGTGTGAAAAAATGGGGGCTAAGCAGCACAGGCGTTAGGAACATTATTAACAGAGGTGAAAGTAAGCCAGTATGCCCCAGTACAGAGTATCGGCAAGAGTCGGTGCGCTGTACCGGGGCAGCCCAGCTTCCACAGGCGGCAATTTAAAGGGCCTGGGACTTTAAATTGCTGCCGGAGCTCTGGGGTAGCGGCTGCGGGGCTCTGGGGGCTATTTAAAGGGCCCGGAGCGGTAGAGGCAGGCGAAGCCTCGGACCCTTTAAATAGCCCCCGGAGCCCTGCTGCCGCTACTCCAGGGCTCCGCGGGCTATTTAAAGGGCTCAGGGCTCCCCTGCATGTACCGCCCCGGCCCTTTAAATAACCGCCAGAACCCCGGGTATCAGCGGCAGGGCTCCGGTGGCTATTTAAAGGTCCTGGAACTGTAGAGACAGCAGGAGCCCCAGGCCCTTTAAATATTCCCCCGAGCACAGCAGCCGCTACCCGGAGCCCTGGAGTAGTGGCGGGACTCTGGGGCCTATTTAAAGGGTCCCAGGCTCCCCCAGTCTCTACCTCCGTGGGCACTTTAAATAGCCCCAAGAGCCCCGCTGCTGGAGCCCTGATAGCAGCGGCAACTGGGGGCTTTGGCAGCAGTTTAAAGGGCCGGGGTGGTAGCGGACACCGAGCCCTGGGCACTTTAAACCGCTTCTGGAACCCACGGCTACCACTGCTACCCCAGCCGGGGTGGGCGGGGGGATACTTACCTGTATGGGGCTGGGTTGGTGCTGGCTCCGACCCCCAACCCCGCCCCTTCTGACCAAGGCACCACCCCTTCTGGGGGCCAGAGCCGGCACCAACCCAGCCCCGTACCAGTAAGGATTTATTTTTACTTTCACCCCTAATTATTAATAGTGAAATCAAATTAAGCATGTGTGTAAGGGGAGTGTGGGTGGGACACTGGAAGCAGCCTGATTAATCACATAGATCTGGAAATAGCAAAGAAAAAGTTTGGAAGTGACAGAAGAGGGTTTTAGTGGCTGGAGGGAAGGACAGGCAACAGCCCTGAGGAGGGATGGGGGAGAGAGAGTGTGCTCTGGTAGCAGAGAGAGCATGCTTCTTTGGAAACTGACAACAGAGAAGGACACAGGGTGGATAATATCAGTATCTGAAACTTTTAGGGCTGGGTGCAGTGACAAAGAATCTGCCCAGAAGAACGGCAGGCAACTGGTGTAGAAACTAAGTTCAGACACAGAAGACGATGCAATCTGGTGCATTTTACAGATGTTTTTTATTGCCCCATTAATTAAGGGGATAATGTTTGTGGTGAAGGAGTAAGAGGCATAAACTGTTTTTGTGAGTGATTAAAGAGAAGCCAGAACATTTGAAAGTGCAGAAGCAGTTTGAGAGCACACACCAGTATCGGGGACAAAATAAAGACCCTCACAAAAGATGGCCAGGTGGGGATTCCTGATTTCATGTAGATGTAAAAGTTCAGTCACTTTGTTGGACTTCCCATTGATGTCACTATGGTGACAAGAGAGCTTAAGGTTAATAACCATTTGAGGACAGAAGCAAAAGTGAACTGGATAGAAATAAAGTAGTACAATGTCACATAAAAAGGGTGATTTTGAGAAGTGGAATCCCATTCTGCAGCCACAAATATTTGTGTAAGCCAACATTTGCATCCACTATGAATTGCAGGCACAATTCCTAGCACGCTGACATGTAGAGGTTACATTTACTCACTCCATCTTCTAAGTGGCATGAATAGCTCTAGCAAAATTATTGCACCTTCAAAATAAGAGGCCAGCAAGAAATCACAGCTGTAGCATCACTGAAATTTTCATTGTCTTGTGAAAAGTCATTGACAATTTTTTTCTGGGCTGCAGTTAGCCAAATTCCTTCTCTTGAATTCAAATGATTACTAGAGCTGGGTGGAGAAAGGTAATCCTGTTTCATGGAGGATTTAAAATGAAATCCTATGAAATTCTCCAAATGGAGCCCATTGACTCCAAGGCAGGTCATGTGGAGGGCTGCTGAGGAGTTAGGCCCATCAGCTAGCAGGAAACCAGGCAGGGCTCCATCAGTTTCTTGAGGAACTTACTCAAAATGAAACCATTTCTGCAAAACTTTTCAATTTCAGTGAACTGCCAAATCCCACCCCAAAAATACTTTGTTGGAATGTTACCAACCAGCTCTAATTATCTCTACTAACTCTACATATTGCAAATAAGTGCAGCGTCTTCTAGGACTAGTGGATTATTCCACCAGGGCTGCAGGACTCTTCCTTATGGTGTCATGTCCCATGCTGTCAAAGCCACCCCGATGGAGGCATGTCACACAATGACCAAAGTATATTGGGGTTCAACAATGGAAGTGAATTCCAGGAAAGAGATTGCACATTAATTCTTCTTCGCTGCAGACACAAACACGCTGAAAGCACAGATACCTGGGCAAAGAAATTGACTTCAATGAGACTTGTGCTCCTTAGTCCCTTAGTCACTTCTAAAAATGCCACCTTGAGGTGCCTAGATATAGACTTGTTTGAAAATGCAGGTCTTGGTCCAGTGGCTAGTACTGTGTCCAAGCCATGTCCTTATCCATCAATCTATTATAAAGACAGCTGCATTGGTTAAAGCAGACAAATGGTGATACTTATAAATAGGCTCGGAAGGATTAGATGTTTATCAGTGAATGTCAGTAGAACGTTAATTTCACCATACACACACAAATCAAGGAAAAAATATTTCCATTGAGAAGAATCAAAATTTACAGATAAGCAAAGTAAGAAAAATGCTGCTAGAGAACTTACAAATGTTTGATTTAAGGCTATTTACTTTGTAATTTGTGTTTTAATGGTTATAAAGCTTTAATTTTTTGAATCTCAATGCTTACTGTCATAAATAATTATTGTTTGACCCCACCCTTATTGTCTGAGTCCCCCTATAATTTCCAATAACTGTGAACATTTAAATTGATAAAAAATTAAAAATGCTTAAAACCTATAATTTTGGGCAATTGTGAAAATGTATATTGTGTGACGGAGTCAGACCAGAAGGATATAGGAGAGTGCTGGAAGGCAGGTATATTAGTCTGAGGATGTGCAGGTCCCAGTTCCCTGGATAGCCAAACAAAGGCTACTCTAGGCCAATCAAGACACCTGGGGCCAATTAAGAACCTTCTAGAAAGGAGTAGAAACAGCTAGCCTAATTGGGACACCTGAAGCCAATCAGGGACTGGCGGAAACCAGATAAAAACCTCCCAGTTAGTCAGGTGGGTGTGGGTGTCAGGAGCTGTGAGAGGAAGTTGTGCTGTTGGTGAGACTGAGTGGTGGACAACATATCATACAGAAGGAAGGAGGCCCTGAGGTAAGGGTGAAGCGGGGTTTGAAGAAGCGGAGACTGCTGTGGAGAAGTAGCCCAGGGAATTGTATTGTGTTTTGTGGATAAAAGGTCAGCCATCTTAGCTGATACTATTAGGGTCCCTGGGCTGGAGCCCAGAGTAGAGGGCGGGCCTGGGCACCCCCCTGCACTTTCCATCTTCCATACTGGCCTGTGATGAAGGTAATTCACTAGGTGGTGACTCTTGCCAATTATACTGAGAAAGGGAGGTCACTCTGGGGCCTAGATGAGTTTCTGAGGCCCCTCAATCTGCCAGGAAGCGCAGGACCCACAAGTACAGACTTGGAGCTTTGTCACAATTGATAAAAAATGCTTAAAAGTAAAGATTCATCAAAATTATAAAAAAAATATCAAATTCTGCCAACTCTATTTATAACTGGAAAAACTGAATGAAAAATGTTTGTAGCACACTGTGCCTTCTAAGGAACCTCCAGTATTGCTTCTTAGATTAGTTGGCTCCAAAATATTAGAGGATGTTATGGAGAATGTTTTGATGGGTTATGTACACTACATACTCATAGTAAACCAGCTTTAATATATGAACAGGAACAAAGATAAATATGAACAACATCCTCAGCTGATGAAATCAGCATAGCTCCAATGAAGGCAATGGAGTTACACCAATCTACACCAGCTACAGATCTGCCCTCATTTATATGGAGCATTCATTCTACACAAATACCGAGCCTAATTCTCTGCCTGTGTAAAACCATTGACTTTAGTGGAGCTGCTCTTACTCACTTACTCAGGGCTGAATCTGGTCCATTACCTTATTTAGATACTTTGTTTTCAAACTGAATAGAATAAGAGGGGGAAATTGATTGGCCAGGAGAATGCCAACAAAACCATACAAACATGTAGTTTGGCCGGTGCTTGAAAGAAACTTGCTTCTTGAAAGGTGTAATAAAGGAAAACGCACATTTTTGGAGTTTTGAAAACACTTCACTTTGTGCTGCAAAATGCTTCCAATGCAGGGAGGTATTCAGGAAATAAAGCTGAATGGTGGAGCCTTGTATTATTGTATAAATTCTACTTGCTTCCCTACCCAGGTGACTAAGTGCATATTTCACATTTGAATAAAATATCTTTAGATTTTTCTATTAGAATCATCATGGTATGGGTGGGTGACTATATCAATATTTGTAAAGCTCAGAGAGATTCTCCAATGAAAGATGCTCTACAAGTGCAATGTATTATTATATACTATACACAGAGAGATATAACTGACATAGTAATGCGATCACACATACTTATGACCATTAAGAATTATAACAACTCCTTTGGTTAAACAGCACTGTTCTATCTTTTCACGTTTCTTTGTAGATTCTGTATAGCACATAAGTCACTTTACTTCTAAGAGCATTTGATAATCAGACTAATCCTAGGAACAATTTTAAACTCCTAATAGCTCAGTAAACTAGAAAGTGTAGGCAATTTATTCTCTGCATATTGTCAGTACAGGTAACACTCCATTTCTTATTTCATGAATGCATTTTATTGTTTTAAACGGAAACCCAGCACATGTGTTTCCAAGAGATTATCTCCATAATCATTTCCTTTTTGCTATGGAAATGATCTGAAAATTGTTCTTTGATACGAGGGAAGAGTTCGCAAGGGCACACTGTACAAAAGCTGGAATTGTGCAATTACCATTTGTAAAGAGAAACTATTATCAAAGTAACTGCAGGGGACATCTCCAGGAATCCTCTTGGAGTCAGGAAATTTGAAACATACATTTCTCTAACATGAATTTCACTATAAACCCTTCTGAATAATGCATAAAATGTGATTTAACATCATAGTTAATTCTGGCATTCAGTCCCAGATAACAGGGATTCTTAGGGCAGATTACCACACCCACACACCCTTTTTAGCAACTGAACTGTGTAGTAATTGCAAGTCTTTTGATGTCAAGGTGCCTTCTGTCTTTGAAGGACCCTCCCTAATGACAATGCTGAAGCACAACAGTCCGGCCAGGTCTACACTATAAACTTACATTTGTATAACTATGTTGCTCGGGGATGTGAAAAATTGCAGAGGCACATTAACAATTCATAAAAACATAAAGGCCATACTGGGTCACACCAAAGGTCCATCCAGCCCAGTATCCTGTCTACCAACAGTGGCCAATGCCAGGTGCCCCGGAGTGAGTGAACCTAACAGGTAATGATCAAGTGATCTCTCTGCTGCCATCCATCACCCCCCCTCTGACAAACAGAGGCTAGGGACACCTTTCCTTACCCATCCTGGCTAATAGCAATTAATGGACTTAACCTCCATGAATTTATCCAGTTCTCTTTTAAACACCGTTATAGTCCTAGCCTTCACAGCCTCCTCAGGAAAGGAGAAATCCTGACGACATAGTCAGGTCTTCACTAAGCTCTACAGCAGCACAGCTGCACCGGTGCAGCATTTTAAATGTAGACCTGCCCAAAGTCAGTGAATGGCTGGGATGGGGTACAGCCAGCTATCACATACTACACTTTTTACTGCTGCCAGCTGAGAAAAAGTGACTGGAAGCGGGAATGTACCATCACCAATGTGAACACTGCTCAGAATCAGAAACAGTATTACATTTTCTAAGCAATATCAGATTATTCAATCTGTGGGATATCGTATGTTCCGTTCTTAAAAATGAAACAATCTGGGAATCAGAACCTCCATTCTGTACTTCAGTTGGTAAATGACAGAAGCCAGCGATCTCTGAAAAATGGTCATTTACAAAGTATAAAAGGAAAAACTGCAGTTTGGTATGTGACAAATATATAAAGCAGATCCACTCTTTAAATCTCTCTCGGTGCCTACGAGCAGATAAAGTAGCTAAAGCTGTGCACGCTGCAGGTACTTTTACTTGTTGCTAGGCACCAGCCAGTGATTCACACAGTAAGAGATCAGTTTCTGAGCCTCACAGTCAAAGATCAGCCAAATGATGTAGCATATACCAAATCCACCTTTGTAGGAGGCAGTGGACCTCTGGCGAACAGAAAACTAATGGAAGGAGTCAGGAAAAAAAACTTTCCTCTAGGGTGAATTACTGCTGAGTTAGCCATCTATTCTGGCTAGGGCTCTGCTTTCACTATGCTGTAACCAATACTGGGATATTTTTGTCACTGTTTTCTAGTGCTGTACAAAAAGAGAACCAGAGAATGTGGTGACAACTTAGCCCCACGGAAGTCAATGGCAGAACTCCCATTGTCTTCAGCAGAGTCAGGATTTCACCCCAAGGAGTTTTGGTATGGTATTTTGCCTCAACTCCTCTATACTCAAATCACTGATCAGTGCAACGTACCCCACTGTCTGAAAACCAGTAGTACTGTACTGAAAATGCCATTTTGCTCAGCTGGATTTTGGAAAAATCTGAATAACATTTTGTATTTCTATAGCAATTTTCAGCCAGTAATCTCACAGCACTTTAGAAAACATAGGCGTTATTATTTTCTTTTACTCAAGAAGAAATGGAGGAATGATGACAAAAAGCTGGAATAATGGCCACTGGATAGCTACCTCATTCTGGGCAAGGGATGTTATTATAAAGAAGGTTTTCTAATTCCCAGTTTCATGCATTGGCCTGTAGGCAAGTTCACCTGATATAAATGTTCGGTGCTGATGCACAGAATAGTATCTTCAAATCGCTGTACTGTACTGCACAAGAATTGTTTGTCAACAATTTATGATAAAAAGAGACTGAACACATTTCCTCCTTTGCAACATCATTTTCCTGAAAGTGCAACAACATTAAATTAATAAACTCATCTTAATTATTCTCTTTGTACTGTGCAACATTTTATACTTACGCAGTAATGTCATGCCAAACTGGCCACTTGATACTAACAAAGAACAGACACTTAACAATAGATATTTAAAAGCCAAAATTTTGTTTTTAATTGGAACATTTGATGAATTAAGAGAAAATTACACCACAATTTAAATTTTAAAATAATGTGACACATAGTACAGCTTGTTATATAGCTTTTTGATTATTTACATTTTAATCATTTCCTTTTGTAGTCTTATGCCGTAGATGACATGTACTGGGCAAACATAGGACTGACATAGTTTGATGGGAACTCTCTCCTATTTTCTCTAAATTGCCAAAAAGAATAAATCATTACTTGCTCTCTCTCTCCAACAAGGATTTGGAAGCCTGCATCTGTTAGACAGACAAATACTTAGTCACTATCAAGATGAGAGACTAGAAGCACAAGCCCTCAATTAGCTAGAACTGCTGAAAGGAAAAAGGTTGCTTTGTTTTTGAAGGTGAAAGGATAACCAAACTGGTCTCCATGGATCATTGTCTTTACCATATCCTGAATGGTACATCTGCTTCAGCAGCTTTGTCTGGGAGTAGGAGAAACAGATGTTGGGGAAAATACGGCTTACTTTGGTCACCACTACTTCAGTCACTTTTGCTGTTACAACAATAACACCCCTATCCTGTTCCACTAATGATCAGTAGCAGACATCGAGGGAGCAGAACTTTAAAGTGGTATTCAAATACAAGTATCTAGAGAGAAAACACAGAAACTCCCCCTTACATTGCTATGGCTAATTTTTGCCACTGTGATTAATGTCATGCCAGCAATAACACAGACTAGCTTAGATAAAAGTGCCATCAGCAGTATTTTCTTGGGGTGTGTGTGTGTGTGTGTGTGTGTCAGAGACTGATTTTAGGAGAAGATTCCTAACAACTCAAAAAACTTGAAGCGCATACAGCAAATAATGAAAACATTCAATGCCTTTTTCAAACAATGGTTTCTCACATTCTGTATTAACTATATACTGATATAAACAGAAATTATTTATAGATAAAACCACAATTTTTTACATGATTTTTAAAAGCTCAAGAGTGCTTGTGTAATTTTCCACTTAGTTTGCATGTGTAACTACAATGGTTGGACAAACATACAAGATATCTAAAAGCAGAGAGAGAGAGATGTATGCATAATCTAACTGACACAGGCAAATACGTTGGTTTTCATGGTAATTGCACATAAATGCAGAGGCAAGTGCACACTCTTTTGTGTGTGTGGGAATGAGTGCCTGAAATTCTGAAAAACTGATCCATAATTTGTTTATATTTGAAGACTTCAAAAGAAACTTTTTCCAGAGGAAAAATTGCCCAGAGAGTCCTACTGCAAGAAGGGGAAGGATGGTCTAGAAGTTATGGCCCATGTGCTGACTTAGCATCACCCTAGAAAAAAAATGCCACATAGTAGGAAACTTCCAGATGCTTAAATGAATGACAGTCTTATCTACTGTTATGACTTTTTAAACTAACAAATATTTAAAAATTACTAATGATTATGAAAAGAGGAAAATGTATGCCACTTTGACCTGTAGGTTTGTGAATGTTTATATATACACATCCACATACCAAGAGTATCAGTAAGCATATTTCCCTTAACATCTTTGATATTTGGAAAATCCTGGTGATGCAAAAGAGAGAAAAGGATTTTGCTCTGTACATGAAATATACTTGTTGCTGTAAAATCCCATGTATAGTCAATACTCATAGGTTTATATTTGGAGATTTTTGTTAAGGTAGGCAAATTTCTTTTCCCTTTTTGTGAACATTAAGGTAAGATCTCACCAGGTACTGTTCGTGAACTGAAGATTTTGGAGTAGAAATCTATCAGTAATTCAGTGAAGAGATTTAGAGGATTCAAAGCACTCAGGGAAGAAGTTCCTTTAGGTGGCCAGATTAAATTCAGCCCAAAGACACACGCCAGGTTGGATCCAGTCATTTTGTTATAAATACTCTCCTTGGATACCTGGAAAAGAGCATATATACCACCGAAAGTGACAAATGCAAGCAATCTGAAGCGCCAAATCCCACATGGAGCTGCCTGGCGTGAATAGTTTATAACCACAGGGGTGAAAATGGATCCTGAAAGGTTAGCCCACCTCGAGGTTCAGTACATAGTAGCTATGCAGTTACCCAGCTGAGGTCCCCACCTGAAGGCTGAGTCCACAGTTCTGGGTCACCCAGGTGCTGCGGAATGGCATTGGGGAGTCACTAAAAAAGCAGAGTGCTTCCCCTATCCCATAATAGGGAGCTGATTGACAGCTAGTGGCATAGGAAGGCCATGCAGCCATAAATTGGGTTTTACCGATTGATGACTTGGAGAATACGGGTTCTATTGGACCCAAGATCACAATAGTCCTCCTATTGTGAACTTGAGGGGAAATAAGGACAATGACACCCTCCCAATCTCTCCAAAATCTAATCTTTCATGGTTAGAAGGTAAGGATACCCCCTCGGGAAAAGCCTGGGGTTTGCTGCAGCTCTGGGACCCAAAATGACCAGGATTCATGGAAGGCAGCTTGGCATGTGCATAAGTTTTAAGGTTACTCCACCTTAGAAAGCAGATACTGATCCCGTCTGGCAGCTTTCCATACACAACCCCGTTTTCCTGCCTTGAGTTGACATGGCTACGGCGCTCAGGAGTGTGAAAAATGCACATCCCTGAGCACCGTAGCTCCACCGACCTAACTCTTGGTGTAGATGCAGCTAGGTTGAGAGAAGAATGCTTTCATCAACCTAGCTACTGTCACTCAAGGAGTTGGAGTTCCTAAAGTGATGGAAAAAACTTTTCTGTTACCGTAGTCTGCGTCTATATCACAGGGTAACAATGAGTGGCATAGCCATGGCATTGTAGCTATGCTGCTTCAGCATTGATCTGTTCAGTGAAGAGCTTGTTTCCTCAGTCACCTGCGGCTTCTATGCCTCTTACCACTATAGGACAGAACTCAAGATTTAGTCTCAAACGGAGTAACTGCAAACTATCTTGCATCTCATGTTGTACAGAGGAAAACAACCCATTTCCTGACAAACAAATTGAACTGTGTATTCATTAACAGGTTGTGTTGTACATTTTTTGCCCTATTTTTATAACTGGAGCCCAAAAAAGTGCTTCTACAAAATAATTTGCATACATATATGCATAGTTCTTGGAACCCACTAAGCCAGGGGTGGCCAAACTGAGTCTGAGAAGGAGTCAGAATTTACCAATGTTCGTTGCCAAAGAGGCACAGTAACACATCATCAGCCACCGCATCAAATGCCCTCCACCCTGCTCCCAGTGCCTCCCACCCATTAGCAGCCCTGACGATCAACACCTTCCCCTTTCTCCCTGCACCTCCCAATCACCTGTTTCGTGTCGTGCAAGAGGCTCAAGGGGGAGCAGCGAGAGCACAGCAGGCTCAGGGGAGTGGGTGGGAGGAGATGGAGTGGGGGCAGGGCCTGTGGCAGAGCCAGAGGTTGAGCAGCGAGCAGCCCCCAGAGTTAGTGCCTAAACAAGGAGCCGCATGTGACTCCGGAGCCACAAGTTGCCCAGCCCTGCACTAAACTCCTCTATTCATGAATAAGTCAACTTACTGCACATGCCTGTGGAAACTTATAGACACAAATACTTGTTTATGCACACACACACATTTTGTGAACTCAGCTGAGCATCCACGCATGTAAATCTTTTATGGGCACCATTTAGGGCCTGAGTCTTGAAAACATGGCTTGTTTTTCCCTGGCTATTTGTATTGTGGTAATGCCTGGATACCTCAATTGCGGGACATTATGTTAGCTGCTGTAGAAAGCATGCAACATTTTTCACTACTCAGATCTGCTCTTAGTGGTAAGGTACTGCTGTTACCCAAAACGATCATTTTCTAGCAGCCTGAGATATTCTTGAGTGGAGACTAGACAGTTTGCTCCTTTTTCGGTATGTTGGGCTCATTACTGAAGGAATCAGTCACTGCTAGTCTAAGGTCAAAGGACTTGGAGCCATTCCCATAACTCAGATATTTCACTGCTGTTGGAATCACATTGCATGTAGTGTCCCTTGGTTACAAGAAGATATGTCGTTAAGTAAGAGGGTAGAGACTGCACAGCAAAGTGTTGGTCATTTGCAGAGAAGCTTACACCAAATTTACCATCTTTAAAAACTGTATCTTGTGATTAAATTTCATCCCACTTCATAAAATTCTCACCAGTACCTCTTGCCCTACTCAAGGCTGAGCTTGTGAGGGAATTAAATTGCCTCTTATATGCAGAAGGGTGATGGTCACAGGTAAAAACTGGGATTATTGGAAGAGCAGTGTGTTCGAGTTTGAACTATGGCTGCTTGCATAGCACACCTGACCTATGATGAATAGAAATCTCCAGTTTCCAGGTTGTTTCACATTCCTTTGACCTTTATGAATGCAAATACTCCCTCAAACGTGAAAGATTAAAACCTGCAGATCAGCAAAAATTGCAGATCTGAGTGCTAATATCAACTTGACTCTGTGCTTTACATAACAAGCCACACTCAAAAATAAATACTATGTTCTGTTGCCCAATTATAGAAAACACTATGCAGTACTTTTGCACACCTCATTAGCACCTCAAGTGTTCAGCTCTTAAGAAGTGTGTTGAGATGGTGCATCTATTATTGGAACAAAGGCACTTACACGATTCATAACACTGAGGAGAGATATCCGTTGCAGAAATAATTGCAAATGATGTGAGGATTTTTATAACAGCTTTTGGAGTTCAGTTAAGCAATGATAAATGAACATGTAGGTATGAAAGGCAGCCACTAGTCCTGTGTGTCAGGGTTGTATCAGTGTGTTTTCTTTAACTCTGTTTTTTGGTGGGAATTTCCTATAAAGAGGCATTAAAATAACTGGTTTCTGTGAGATGTGGCTCACAAGTACATGGCACACAAGGTCTTCCCCTGAGGACCAATTCCTCAGATGGTATCAGTCAGCAAAGTGCCTCAGAATTCAACAGGATTTGTGAGTGCCCAGCACTCTGAAAATCAGGCTGCTTTACCTAGGTGCCTCATAAATATGCATGAAGGGGCTTAAATTTAAGCATCCAGGCTTGAAAAGGTTAACCCAGAGAAATGGCAAATTGGGCAGTAGGAAGGGAGATTTCATTGCTGCTACTATTGCCATATTGCACTTCTGTGGATAAAGAAATGACTTTGGACTCTAGGGGCTAGTGATCCAGCACCCTTCTCCAGCACTAGAGACTTTCCAGGCTTGTTTATTTAATTGCTGGGGCGGCGGGGGGCAGAAGATGGGGGATATTATTTCCAACCTTTTTAGAAAAAGGTATTTCACACAAAAAGGGAAAATAAAAAATAATAATAATTCAGAGCAATAGGAATGTGGAAGTGTTCCCTTTAAACACATCAGCAAGTGTGTGGTTTTATTTCTATTTATACCGTGGTTTCAATTATCTATACAGAGTTTTATACTGAAATTGTCATTGAGGTCTTATTCAACTTTGACTTTTATTAGAAGTGGAGATGTGCTGCAGCTTGAAGCTGCTGCATTGACAATTAATGCACAACCACCTTTTTGCATTTCTCCAACTCTTCAATTTCTTTTTCTTGTCTTTCTTTTCTTTTAAAAGTTGAATTTTGCAAAAACGGGCTTTAAAAAAGAGTCTGCCAGAATTATGGGAATTTTGCCTATACTCACCATATGAAGGAAGCATATCAAGTATTTCAGAACAATGTAATTGTGCTCAGGAAGTCCTTGGATTACTTGTTTACAGCTCGTCACTCGTAAACTGCTTTCCACACCTGTAATATCAAAGGTTATATGTAATCTAATCCAATAGGCATCAAAATATAGACAAGGTCGCAATTTTCTTTCTAGGACAATTTATATTCTTGGTGACACCTGCAAAATCTGGTTAAATTACTCTGAATTTACATCTTTGTAAGTGAGAGCTGAATTTAGCTCGATCTGTGTACGCTACTTCCCTTTGCTAGGATATGTGATGGGGCAGAAAAGGGGTTAAAAGCAGCCTTAGTGGGGCTGCACTGGAGGCAGCCAATTAGAAAGGGGATGAAGGGAGCAGCCAATCAGGACCAGGCAGGCCAATACAAAATGGGAGCTGCAGTGCAAAGGAGTGCAGTTCTCCGCTGAAAGCCCAGTAGGGTGACCAGATCTCCCGATTTTATAGGGACAGTCCCGATATTTGGGGCTTTGTGTTATATGGGCACCTATTTCCCCCCCACCCACCTCCCGTCTCGATTTTTCATACTTGTTGTCTGGTCACCCTAGAGCGCAGGGAGGAAGGACTGTTTCCCTGGAAGGCTGAGAGAACTGCCCGCACCCTGGACAAAGCAGTGCTGCTAGCAGGGACTGGGGGAGCGAGAGACAGCTCCTGGCTGGTTACTGGGGTTTGCAGGCTGAGGCCCTGACGCAATGGCAAAGAGACTGCTGGGGCCATGAGGAAGTGGTCAGACAATTTAGTGCAGTAGCCACTAAGGAAAGTGAATGAACAGTGGACTGCAGGTCCCCTGGAAGTGGGGAGCACAGCGTGAGGCATGGATGGAGGGCTGTGTTGCTGAAGAGGATGCCATGATTCTTGGAGAGATGTGGCTCCTGGAGCAGGAATGATGGTGGTGAGGCACCACCCAAAGAGGGTGCACTAACATGCAAACCTAACTCCCAAGACAGGCAGCAGAAAGTGCTGAAATGTTGAATCGCACCTTGTTACAGGATAATAATTAGTATCATGCCTTTGGATTGTGAAGACACTTTCAGTTGAGATTTTCAAAGCATCTTCTAAGTATTAAATAAGCCTTGCACCATCCTTGTGAGGTAGGCAGGGATTATTATGCCCATTTTACAGATAAGAGAACTGAGACACAGAGCAATGAATTTACTCAAAAATCATGTTAGTCAGTGATAGAGTTATGAATAGAATCTAAAACACCTGATTCTCAGGCCCTCATGTAATCGCTGGATAGCACAGCTCAGAGCCTGAGAATAACCCTCAGACTATTCTCTCTAGCAGATGAGTTAGCTGAAGTTGTTCATTTGCTACAGGGAAATTTCATGGTCCTAAATTTGAACCCCATTACCTCTCTTTATATTCTGGGTACAGCTGCATTATATTTATTCCCTGAGTCAACTCTCAATGAGACCCCTGCCACTCAAAATGCTCTCTCCTTACTCATATACCTGCAAACATACCTCTGTTGTGACTCTGCAACAACCCTCCATGTTCAAGTCCTAGGCAGAGACTGGCAAGATGGTGATTTTTGTGGATATGCATTCTTTAGAAACTAGCTTGACATCATTCAACTCCTTTTCACTGATGAGCAAAATAGGGTTTGAACCCAAGACTCCAAGGGGAAAGTAAATGACTCCCTGAACCACCTAGCTAGTCTATCTGACTTCCAACTACATGAACATTTGAACATATTTTAAGGTGTTTTCCATAAGACCCACACATAGTAAATTGCATAGAACTCCACAAAAACTTTAAACAAGATTTAGTTATTAATTTGCACTGTATCCTGGATTACCATGAATGGAATTACTACATGAGCAAAGCTAAATATGTGCATAAGTGGCTGCAGGATCAGGGACATGTTCAAATTTTCTTCTTCTTCTTTGTTTTGCAATAATGCCGAGGAGCCATACTTATGGATCAGGACCCCACTGCAGTATACAAACACGTAACCAAGTGACAGTCCCTGCCGGAAAGAGCTTACAGACATAGTCACCAGCTGCAACAGAGACTGCCACTGATAACAATTTCAGCTTTCCAACAGCAGTCTCTCTCAGTTATTAACAGAGTTTTAACAAGCTGTTCTGGAAGCAGCCAACCCTTAGTTACCCTCCACCTAAAAGAGCACCTGGTTACAACAACACACTTTCACAATTTGTGACTGGAAGTTCTGTTGACTCAATGATTTCCAGAATTTAGAACCCATCTAGAATGGAACTAGTGCATAGCAGAATGTCTCTCTCTCCAAGCAGCGTGTACTAAATGCCAGACATATTGGAATATATTGAGTCACTCTGGGCTGGTCCTCACTAGGGCGGGGGATCGACTGTAGATACGCAATTTCAGCTACGTTAATAACGTAGCTGAAATCGGCGTATCTACAGCCGACTTACCTGCCATCCTCATGGTGGCGGCGGTCGGCGGCGCGCTCCCCCGTCGACTCCAGCTTGCGCCTTTTGGTGAGCTGGAGTTACGAAGTCGACGGGGGCGCTGCTGGTGATCGATTTATCACGTTTTGACGAGATGCGATAAATCGATCGCCATAAGATCAATCTCTCCCCGCGCTAGTGAAGACAAGCCCTACGTCAGCATAAAAAATTCTCAACACCTGGAAAAAGGCCACATGATTGAAGTTTTATCACCAGTACATTCATGTGATGTCAGCCCTTTAGATAATTAATATATTCCCTGCTCTAAGCTTTAAGTCAATCTGGTTTGTTCCCTAATATTTTATTCCAGAGTAGTAGGTCTACTAAAATTTCAATGAAATATATATAGGTTGGGCCAAATTCTGCTACCACAATTTTACCAGTGCAGATGAAGACATTGGGGTTGCACTGGTGTAACTGAATGTGGTCCAATGTTTTGAAGTAATTGAGTAAAGCATGCTGGAAATTTTGTCTAATTCTTGGTAATGCAGGATTGCAGTACAAATTAATGAGTAAACCTTGGTCAAAGCGAGAGGCCTACGTGTGGGCCTTTGGGGCTAAATCTTCTTGCTCCTTCCTGCTTTGTGTGGAGATTACATATCACATAGCATACTTCCATAAGAGTGGAGTTTGCCTTCATGGCATTGATCCAAATTCCTCCCTTGCTCAACTTCCTCACTGTGCACTGATCCCCCATCTGCCTGCCAACTTGCATCCTCAAGAGCAGTTGCACTTTAGCAGTGAAGTGATTTGTGTATGGAGCAGTCAACAGTTTCTAAAAGTACTTTGAAAACCTTCAGGATGCAAAGCACTATATAAAAAAATGTACATTAAGAACAGAAACCACTTTGGTCAACTAGTTTTAGTATAGGCAAAGGGAACAGAACAAAGTGAGGGTGGAAGAAAAGGTGCATATTAATATATCATACTATAAATATATAATAAGAAGCTTTTGTACTTCTACAACATGGACCAAGATATAAATCCAAAATTAGACTGCTAAGTCTGTATTTAGGCCCTGGTCTATTTTCAGAAATGCTGAGTTTCAGAAACGCTTATGTGCCTGACAGGCTGGAAGCTGTTAGCTGCTCAGGACTTCTGAAAATCAGGCAGATGCCTAAATATGGACTTGCAGTCTAGCTTTAGGTTCTTATTTCAGAAAGTCTTGGCCAATGATTTTTACCTCTGCCCTCTTCTGGCTGGAATGCTGAACTTGCTATTAGATCAGTCTAGTGCAGGGGTCTCAAATTCAATTTACCTTAGGACCAGTGCCAGCCCTCAAATTCTCCCCGCATGCTAGTAATGTCACTGAAGATGGTGTTCAGAAAAGAAGACATTTATATTGTATTTTTTATTTCAAATTTATTAGAAATAATAAAACTGTCATGCAACTTTATACAATTCTTTGCCTGCCAAAGAGCTTTGAGTGTTTGCCGGACACCTGGAAATGCTTCACTTCTGTCAGTTTGTTGATGTTTGGCCTCAGTGACTCTGCAGTTGAAACCTTCAGAATTGCAGCTAGGTGTACAACAGATACTTGTGTTTGGTATTTTGACTTGTTTATAATCATTGTGGAAAAAAGTGATGCTGTCTCCATGGCTGACTCTGCCCGGCGACTAGCGATGGTATCCCTGTCCCTCTCCCCCAGACAATGGGAGCTGTGAGAGGCAGCACCTGCAGCAGACAGAGCTGGCAGCGTGGCTGCATGCGTCTGTCCTTCGTGGGCCAGAGTGTGGAGGTTCTCGGGCCACACATGGCCCGAGGGCTGGGACTTTGAGTCTTCTGATCTAGTGCCTGAGGCTCATAGGAGATGAATGTTCCTAGACAAATCCTACTGTGTCATGGATTAGTGACCGAGTCATAAATTAGCCAAACTCAGATCAACTACAAATATAAAACTCATGACATGATAAGTCATTTATACTTACTGGTGATTCCAATGATTTGATCGTAGGATTCAAAGGTTAGCAAAGGCTGTGGGAGTTCCCTGAGGAAGGTCTTCAGGACGACAGCAGGAATATGGATATCTCCATAGTCATTGAAATTCACAGGCTTCCCTAGAGGACCAAAAAGGATGATTTCTCAGTTACATGTTTCAACATATCTTTTATTATCATTTAAAAGCTGTGTTCCAAACCGCAGATAGAAAAAGAAAACCTCCTTGTTTTCAGCTGCTGCAAAATCTTAACATTGTCATGTTGTACTTTTTTAAATGGAGTTTTATTAATCTACCTTCAAGAGACTTACCTCAAAAAGACATTTCAGCAAATGAATTCAACACATATCACAAACTGTTATGCAAAATTATATTTCATTGTCATAACCATGGAGAAACACTAGAGACAAAATGACAAGACAATACTGCACTGGATAATTTGTAACTAACTGCAGTAACCTACCAAGCACTGAGGCAATGCAAATGTTTATGAAAAACTAGACCATTTTTGACTTAAGCCTCATAATTCATTAGCTGCTGCAGATCTTGTAAACTCCAGCTCTGACATCGATTGATGACTCATTATTCAGAAAGCTTTAAATGCCTGTCGTTATCTTTCAGGTTTCTGTATTACTGCTTACGTTAATATGACATTTTAGGTTACAAATAGGGTTATGATTAACTAATTACATGAAAGATAGCGATACTGTGTCACCAACAGATACAACATCAATGTGGCCTTTAGAGTGTTATTAATTTAAAGAAACGGAAGAATGGCGACTTACCCTGATTATAGAGTTTCTGAACCTCTTTGATAGTTTGTATGCTGGCTGACCTTCTGAACAGGCCTTCTACTCGGAGCCCTGAAAAAATAAAATGAAGAGGCTCTGTATGAAAGCTGTAGTTTACTGGCTTGTTTTGATGAGTTTAAATCATATTAGAACAGAGCGAGTGGGTTTGGTGACAGGTACACATGACTGATTCAGAGGAAAGCATTTTTCAAACACTGCCATTTTGCTGATTTTAGAATCCAGCGAGGTTCTTCTGAAGAGGTGCCGGCATTTTGTGATCCATAAAGCCAGGATGTAGAATCAAAGATGTTTTACCCTGTAATAGCTATCTGAGACGGTCCTTTAGCATACTTTGTGGAAACAACATTTGCTTTTCTCAGGGTTTTATTGAACATTTTGCATTCAATTTTTTTCTTTCAGGGTAAACTTTACAGAAGTGCCTACATGACTCAGGAGACTAAGTCCCATTTCAAAGACAGTAGTGCCGAATGGCTTATTTGTACAAACACTTAGTTCATGGCAAGCTGGTGAATCTACCCCACACTAGCCTGCCACAGACTAGCTGTCTGTGTGGACCCTGCTGCCTTATGTTAAAAGTTCCCTATTGC
This sequence comes from Dermatemys mawii, assembly GCA_007922305.1. Taxonomy (NCBI): domain Eukaryota; kingdom Metazoa; phylum Chordata; order Testudines; family Dermatemydidae; genus Dermatemys; species Dermatemys mawii. The sequence continues at coordinate 30,306,732 of ML677350.1, read as the reverse complement.
ACTTCAACCTATTCCTGTTTCAAAGCAGGGCAGATAAAAATGCACCAGTGAACTTTTAGCACACAGCAGCAGGATCCACATGGAAGTTAGTGTGCAGCAGGGCAGCGTGGGGTAGATTCACACCCCAGTTTGCCATCAATTAATGTTCAAGTAGACGAGCCCTTAGAGTAGACTATTGAAATCATTGGGATTTAGGCTCCTAAGTCACTTTTGAAAATGTGCAAAGTTTGCGAAATTTGGGACAAGAACAAGTTATGAGATTTCTGATACCTTTTGTTTCCAATTTGGCATGAAGTCACTTTTCCCTCTCCCCAACCTATGCTGCTCCACCCAGTCTGCCTCTCCTGCAAGGCACAGTATAGAGGCTGACTCAGAAAAGTCTGGAATCACTTTCCCTGCTGGTCCAACAAAACTCGAAGTCTCTTGATCTTCTGAGGCAGGAGGAAAGCTGTTTGCTTGAAGGGATGACTACCTATGTGGGAGGTACATAGATTTTTAGGCAATGTCCTGCCAACACTTTTGCACGTCCTTAACTTAAAGCACGCAAGAAGCCTAACTGAAATTAGTGGCCACATGCTTAAAGTTAAGCAAATTCACAAAAGTGTTTGCGTGAACAGGGGCCTTATTTTCGTTTGTGTGTGTTTTAAGTAGAACTAGTTACAACATTTTTGCTTAAATATGCTGTTTCATCAAAGCTTAAAGGTTTTGCAGAGATGTATTGGTTTCCAGAAAACTTTTGATAGGCAGGTTTTTAGATCAGGACGGCAGGGACTCTCTCTAGCCTGGTAGGTAGGACACTGGTCCACATATGGGAGACCCATGTTAAAGTCCCTGCTTTCGCTCCTACTTCTTTGGCGTGTTCGCTGTGAAAGACAGAGGCACTAGGGGGTATACAGCAGGGAGATATAAGCCTGCGTATGCAGAAAATAAAGTAAGTCTTTATTCACTTCCACCCCGGTGTCCTGGGTCTCTGTAAACTCTACCATCATCCCATTTGTGTGAAAATATTCTAAAGGTTTTATTTTTGCTCTAATGCGAAAATGAATAGCTGTCCTAGAGTCAGCTCTAGTTTTTAGTCAATATGTTAATTATCATAAATTCACCGAAGTCGGTACATAAGGGTGCACTTTATAAAATGTAACCCTTCTGCCCATCAGAGTTGACAGCAACAAGGGCCGGGTTGAGTATCCAGGGGTTCCATTCCAATAGCACAATACAAAACCGACTTGAGCCCCCACCCGGTGACCTGAGACAACCATATACCACCCCTCCGGGCGTCTGTAAGAGACAATACTTCCCCTCTCGCAAGCACAGAGTCTGAGTGAACCAAAAGCCTTTTAATAACAGAGAGAAACAATGTGGCATAATATTGGGGAAACACCACAAACAGGATTAATAAAACAAACCATGAACCAGAAGCCCCCCTTCCAGCAAATAGGCTGTGTCCTTCCCTTTGGCTCTTGAGTCCCACAACCTCAAAATCACCTGATAGTCCCAAAAGTCCAACAGCCCAAGAGTCTCTGTTCCCGGTCAGTGCAGAGTTCAAAAGTCAACCTGCAGAGTCTTACCTCCCGGCCTGGGTGGAAATGGAGGGTAGGGCACGGGGCACCTTACGTGGTCCGAGGCCGACTGCACCACCTCTCCATGGGGTTCCGCTGCAGCCCTCACCGTAAGCTGCTCTGCCGGCCAACACTCAGACTGCTCTGCGGTGCCAGTCACTCTGCCAGCAGCACAAACTGCTCCATTAGCTGTCCTGCTAGCTGACACTCAAACTGCTCTGCAGCGCCAGCCTCTCCGCAGCAGCAGAAAACTCTCCGCTGGTCGCCCTGCCAGCCGACACCCAAACTGCTCCGCTGCGACAGCTACTCTGCCAGTCACACAAACTGCGCCCAGGAACTGCTCGGCCGGGTCCGCTGCTTCACTCCACACAAACTGCCTGGTGCCACCAACATACCTTTAGGCCCACCTATTTAATACACTGCTCAGCGGTTTCAGCTCTCAAGTGATTTCAGCTTTTAGTAGGGGGGCCTTAGCCCTGGTGCACCAGTGGACCCGAAGTGAATTCAGCTCAGCAAACTGAATCTAGACTTCTAATGGAATCAAACGTTAACTCTAACATTCCACACTGGAGAGAGGCAAGCTGTAATAGGCCTCACCAAAAGGTATAGAGACCTGCCCGTAGCCTCTCTCAATCTCAGAGTGTTCTGAAACGCGTGGCCCTTGCCCAGTGAGTGCTACCTAGATGATGGCGAGTCCCTCCATCATAACAAGGGCCAAGTACATGTCCATAGTCCTTCATTCACATAATCAGGGTAACACCACTTTATCATTCCTGCCCCAATAACATAGAAACTGGGGCTCCCACATCAGCCGAAGTGGCCATGTGGGCTGCTGTGAGCTCAGGCTAGGCGTGGTGGGTGTGCCTATGCAAATTGATCAACCCCAAAGTTATTTTCCACAACTCACTGCAATTCCCATAATTCACCACCAGATGTCAGAATAGATCTCATTCCTGACACTGCTTACAAAATACAGGTTAATATATGATTTTTTGCCATCTACTGAATGCTGTTCATGAGAGTATGAGTCAACATAATAGCAGGATCAACAATGTAAATTACTGGTAAAACCTAAATAGAAATAAGTCAATGGAATTTGAATGGGCATCCAACTAATATTTATAGTATGTACAAGAACATCTATTAGTAGTTTAATTCCCAATTTTGCAAATATTTTATGCCTTTATCTAAATTTAAACTTAAGCATGGGCATAACTATTTGCAGGATATGAGGCTAATACTAAACTTCAGAACACATGGTCAAGTCTGGAAGAGTTATGAATGACAATATACCAGAAAGACTTCTTACACAAAGGCTAAGAGGGACAATATAGAGTCTCTAGAGGACCAAATAGCTATCTAAATGCTTGTTTTACTCTCATCCACCCATACTTAAATAGAATAAAGTTATTGCAAGCCACATCAACTGCTCTGTTCAATTTATAGCTCAACCTGTGTGAAACTACAGTTCTGAAAATGGTAGGCAGAATAGGCATTGCCTTTAGCAAACAAGCAATACAATAATTTCCTGAGAATTTGAGAGTTTCGCCCTAGCTGCCATTGGTGCAGAGTATTTTCTAGACAACATGTTTTCCCGGGGATGGATCTCATAATTGTTCACTATTTCGTTTTAACGAGTTTATTTAACAGTTAATGTCTTTATCTGATGTGGCTCTCCCTCTACAAACTGCTTTGTAATAAACATCCACTTTTAACATGTTTATTCCTTTATCGGGTATGCTCTACAGTGAGTTTTCCTGGGTCGAATTGAATACATTAATCTGAAGTGCAGACAGCAGTTGAGCATGCCTAGCACTGAATCTCCTCATTCTTACAATAATTTATACTTAATACCAAACTTTTGCTAGGTAAGTTTCTTAATGGTCTCATGGGCAAAAATGACTAAGCTTCACCTACAGAAAGATGGAATATTGATGTCACCTATGTTGTTTTCAGAGGTAGTTTTCAGGGCAAATAAAATGTAAGCAATAAACGATCATTTTTGTTTTTACAAGCACCAACCACACAGTTACCAAAAGTAGGTTTCTTCGAGAGTCTTTAATCCTCCCAACCCTCCAACCCAGACATACAACTATTTAAAGTAACCAATTTTGATTATCTTTAAATCACCACAGTCATTCTTAAAAAAGAACTCCTGCAACCAATTTCTCTTTTCACTTGGGAAGTGAATTGCATAATTTTCTTTTCTCCCAAAACCAGCAGTTTTTCCTCAGGTGGAAAATATGTGACCGTTTTATAAAGCAGGGGTCATAACTTTTGCAAAAAGGTGGTAGAGGAGGAGTCATTTTTTTTGTAGGAATAAAGACAACCTTTTTTCTGGCTGATTCCTTTTGACTTTTGTGGTGTATAAGAATTGGAAAGTATCCCTTTAAAAATGTTAGTGTTCCTCCTGTTGATCTCAGTCTCAGAGGCCACCAGGGATCTTGCCAGAACAGAAATATGTATATATGTAGCCTTTCATTATATATATAGTTAGTAAATTTAGCATTCGGACCCCACTGTACCTGTGAGGGTCCTTCATATTATGTTGTTGTGTTAAGAGTGAGACACACAATCATCTTTTTGAATAATTTAGTACTATTTAGCACCAGGTCTACCAAGCATGTTAAAAGAATGTTTTTAATTTTGCAGCGGACAGATCAGAACCAATAAGAGCATTAGAAGGGCAGAAAAATAGCCCAAGCAAACACTATCCCCACTCTGAGGCATTATTGCTTAGAACACTGCATTTTTTTTATTTTTTTTTTACTTTTACTTTTTTTCCTCCTGTGAGACCAATTCAGCTATTTTTAGGTCTGCATAAATCAAAGTATAAGCTCTGGTTTAACACAACTTTATGATAGTAGTTTAATTCCACTTCTGTAGAGAGAAAGATACTCCCATTAGCAGACAAGTTAAACTATTTTTCCATTAATAGCATATTCTAGCCCTAAAGAATAAATGGTTGTACATATATACCTTGGACATATTACACATAAAAGGTTTACTTTAAATGCTTGCTTATGATTTTAGAATAGAATATCAGGGTTGGAAGGGACCTCAGGAGGTCTAGTCCAACCCCCTGCTCAAAGCAGGACCAATCCCAAACAGATTATTGTTCTTGTTCCCAAAAATGGCCCCCTCAAGGACTGAACTCACAAGCCCGGGCTTACCAGGCCAATATGCAAACCACTGAGCTACCCCTCCCCTCTGCCACTACCATTCCATGTCATGCATCCATACACCCCACTCCTACCGGCAGATCCTCAGCTGGCATAAATTGGCTTGGTTTGACTGAGATCAACAGAGCTGTGCTAATTAACAGCACTTGAAAATCTGGCTCAGAAATCCCAGAATTAAAAATAAAAAAAGTTGGGCACTATATAGAATGGCACAGTGATCTGAATGGGGAAGAGGCTGTATTGTCCTATCAGGTGTATTCACTGACAACTAATTCTGTAGCTTGGGGAATACAGTGGTTAAGTATTCAAATTATTTCATAATCATAATTGCAAATAGCTTGATACTTTGTACTCTAAATAAAAAGGATTTTACTGCCACAGACAGAATTTTACAGTGCAATGTCATGGCCTGTAACGGCACAAAATATAGTTATAGTACACTGTGTTACATTCAGAACTAAAATCATTATAGTGCAGATAAAAATATCTCATAAAACACACAGACTTCTTGTGCCATAGGAAGAACACATAGGAATATTTAAGAAGGGTCAAAACTGATTTCAAAAAAATTAACAAAAAAAATCTGTTATGACTTTGCTGAAAGATTATTTGCCGGAGAGAAATTAGAAACTCATTAGATTCCTCTTTCAAAATGAGAGTTAATTATTTAAATTTTTACTGCTAAAAGGAATGATGGGCCTGTAATTATATTACAAAGCATCACACTGGCTGAAACACTTTATATAAAATACCCAGACTGTGTGTTTTATAACTCTCTCAACTGCATAGGGGTAGATTCTGCCCTGCCCTCACACTGGAACACAGTAGGGGTTGGAGCAAATAGCATAAGTAACCTTCCTTCCTCTGTGGGCTGCTTGTGTAAGGCAGATACCTTATACGTAGTGTAATAGAACTACCTGGGCTTTGTTAGTTGCAGGGGCAGTGCCCTTGCTACTCCACAGGAGTGTACAGTGACAAGTATACATGGCAGACCAGCAGAAAGAGCGTGGTTTGTTATACTGCACCCAATACCAGGGCATAGTGGTAGTTGCCTCCACGTGGGGCAGTGCTATTGTGCTGTGCTTAAGTGGCACAATCTAGCCCTTGGATTTTAGAATGAACAGGTTCAAGTTACAGCTGATATCTCTGAGCACAGATTATTTATTATATGTGGGCACCAACAAAACTTAAGTGGTTCTTGTTACAAGGTTTATTTTTATCCTGAGGTTTCTGCAGACATCTTAACCACACTTGTGATTTATAGTGTCTCAGTGAACCCTGGTAAAAATATAGCTTTTGTTAAAAACACAAAACCAAGAACCCTGAAATGTATATTTAGTCATTGTCACACTTACCTGGTGTTGCATTTTTAGTGTTATTTGATATTATACAAACTTGATAGAAGTGTAGGCCTGTGGGCAGATTCACCAAGCTAAGATAGGCCAACAGCTTGATTCAGGTCAAGTTTTATTAAACAACAGAAGAGACAAGAGGTTCAAAGGAATACAAAATGTTAAAATACTTTCCAGCTTTCTGCCAGCTAGGAAGGAGAGAAGCCCTCACTGGCTACTATGGAGAGCTTGTCCGAGTTCAATCCCCGGCTTCATGAGCCATGGGAGTAAGGAATACGCTGGGTCTCCCAGGATCACTACAGGCATTTAAACATCCTCCACTGGAGTCATCTGAAGAAAGTACTTGCTTGCAGCTTTCTGTACAGGCTGGCGTTCCTAAAGATGAACCTTCTGAACCTTACCAGACCACCCCATGTTGATGTCAGTGAAATACCCCCAGAAATCCACAAGCACCTGCAATACCACAGAGCAGTACTCCTTTCTACAGATGTACTCAGTTGCAAGATGGTCTGGGGCCAAAACTGGGATATGCGTGCTATCTATTCCCCCATCACAGTTATGGGTATCCCATTGCTGCAAAGCTGTCCACTATTTCACGCACATTGCCGAGAGTCACAGTCCTTCATAGCCGGATGTGATTTAATGGCTCTGCATGCTTCCATTAACGCAGAGCCAACAGTACACTTCCCCACTCCAAACTGATTTGTGACCAACCAGTAGCATTTTGCAGTTGCCAGCTTCCACACTGGGATCACCACATGCTTCTCTACAGAGAGGGCAGCTCTCATTTTGTTGTCCTTGTGCTGCAGTGCTGAGGTGAGCACCTCACACAGTCCCAGGAAGGTGGCTTTGTGCATCCAAAATTTCTGCAGCCTCTGCTCATCATCCCAGACCTGCGTCACAACGTGATCCTACCACTCACTGCTTGTTTCCCAAACCCAAAAGTGACAGTGCATGGTGCGCACCTGCTCTGTGAATGCCAAAAGTAATCTGGTGTTTCTTTCCATGGCACATGGCAGGTCAGGCACTTCTGATTCCTGTTCAGATGGGGAGCTCACGATATACTGCACGACTATCTGTAATGCGTTCATAACAGTGACCACAACAGCAGAGAACAGTGCAGGATCCACCCTTTCAGACAGAGATGGCGGGCGCACAGTAAACAGGGGCCTTTGAAAAATGCTGCGAAATGCAGTCGGAAGCTCATGGAAGGATGGAACAGAAGAAACTGCATCATGGGACATTAAGCCTGCACCCATGATGCACTGCAATCCACTCTGCCTTCCCCCAATTCCTAACTGTAGAATGTGGAGAGTAGCGCAGTGGGATAGCTACCCACAGGGCAGTGCCCTCTCTGTCAGTGCTAGAGTACCAACTGTGGCCGTGCTCTGCCAACAGAAGTGTTGTGTGAGCATACGCAAGCGATGTAATTATACTGTTTTTTTCATCATCAGCGTAACTTGTGTTGACAAAACTCTGTAGTGTAGACAAGGCCTTACGCTATGGACTAACAAAACTACTTAATATTTGGAGAAAAAATAATTATGGGATGATTCAAGTAGATCTTAGCCTTGGCTGAGAACAACCCCCCCCATGAATCTGAGATTGTCTCCTTTGTACTGTTTGGATCGTTGATCCTTAGAGACTTTGAATAGGTGATCTGTCAGAGAATGGGTTTCTCCTCAAGATTTAGCTTCGAACGGCTAGTCTGGAGATGGGGAATTTGTATCTCCTCCTCCAGGTATTTCTACCTACTTAACTGTGTAAGTTCACATTGTTTTGTATAGCCCTCTGAAGATCCTAACACTTCCCACACTTCTCATTGCTCAGGTTTCCCACCTAGAAATGTTATATACAATTGTGCAGTAATACATAAACATTTGCATTTTTAATACAATGTTCTCCTAAGATGCTTAAACTTAATTCAATAAGGATTGTCCAGTATATAGCAGGACATTGCCATATCTCTCACACCTACCTTATAACAATTTCATCTAGACCACATTTCCCTAATTTGCTTATGATAATGTCATGTGGGAAGGTCAGAAATGTTACTAAAACCAAGATATAGCATGTCTACTGTCACCCCCAACCCCCAAACTCTCTGCATCCAACCACTAGGCCAATAACCCTGTCAAAGGAGGAAATTAGGTTGGTTTGGCATGATTTGTTCTTGACAAATCCATGCTGGCTATTCCTTATAACCTTATTATCCTCTAATTATTTACAAACTGATTGTTTAATAATTTGTTCCATTATGTTTCTATGTATTGACGTTGGGCTGACTGGTCTATAATTCCCTGGGTCCTGTTTATCCCCCCTTTTAAAGATACGTTCTACGTTTATGCTTCTATATGTGAAAGAAAGCCTAATCAAATACAGTAAAAAACTTCAATGAATCACCCTATACCACAGAATCTCTATTGATAGAAATCCCATACTTGAATAATAAGAGTATAGCAATAGGCATAGAATACTGAACCACCTGAGCAGGATGGTGATGGTGAAATGCTCAGGGAGATTAGAGAGTCTATAAAAATAGGAAACCCAATTAAAATGGAGGATTTCATCTGTCCCCAGAGAACATGTCACCTCAGGACAGGGTGAAGAGATAAAGTTTCTAGACACCATTAATGTCTGCTTCTTGAAGCAGATAGTGCTGGAACTCCCAAGGAGAAAGGCAATTCTTCATTTAGTCCTAAGTAGAGCATAGGAGGTGAATATAGCTGAATCATTCAATAATAGTGACCACAGTATAATTAAATGTAATATCCTTGGTGGAGGGGCAATACCAAAGAAGCCAATCACAGTAGCATTTAACTTCAGAAAAGGGAACTACACAAAAATGATGAAGCTAGTTAAACTGAAATTAAAAGGAACAGTCACAAGAGTGAAATGGAAACTTTTAAAAACACCATAATAGATGCTCAAAATAAAAGTACACCCCAAAATAAAAAAGGACCAAAATAGTGCTAAGTGGCTCAACAACAGAGTAAAAGAGGCAGTTAGAAGCATAAAAAGCATCCTTTAAAAATTAGAAGTTGAAACCCACTAAGGTAAATAGAAGTATAAACTCTGGCAAGCCAAATGTAAAAGTATAATTAGACAGGGTAAAAAGAATTTGAAGAGCAAAAGACAAAAAAAGTTTGATGTTAGTTTTTGTAAGTCCAAAGTATAGGAAGTCTGCCAAACAGTGTGGCCACTAGATGATCAAGGTGCTAAAGGAGCACTCAAGGAAGAAAAGGCCATTGCAGAGAAGCTAAATGAATTTTTAACATCTGTCGTCACTACAGAGGAGATTCCCATACCTGTGCCATTCTTTTTAGGTGATAAATCTGAGGAACTGTCTCAGATTGATGTGTCAGTAGAGGAGGTTTTGGAACAAACTGATATATTAAACAGTAATTAGTCACTAAGACCAGATGGAGATATTCACCCAAGAGTTCTGAAGTAACTCAAAGATGAAATTATAGAACTACTAACTGTGGTACGTAACCTATTCTGTACCAGATGACTGGAGGATAATGTGATGCCAATTTTTTAAAAACACTCCAGAGTAGATCCTGACAATTACAGGCAATAAAGCCTAACTTCAGTTGGGTTGAAACTATAGTAAAACACAGAATGATCAGAAACAGATTATAAAAGCTGTGTTGATTTTTCCTCAACAAATCATGTTAATCTATTAGAATTCTTATAGGGTGTCAACAAACCTATGGAGAAGGGTGATCTAGTGGTATGAAATAGTTGGACTTTCATGACGTCTTTGAGAAGGTCCCTCACCAAAGGCTCTTAAACAAACTACGTAATCATGGGATAAGAAAGAAGGTGCTCTCATGTATCAGCAACTGGTTAAAAGAGAGGAAACAAAGGTCAGGAATAAATGGTCAGTTTTCAGAATGAAGAGAGGTAAATTGTGATGTCCCCCAGGATTCTGTTCTGGGATCAGTGTTGTTCAACATGTTCATAAATGATCTGGAAAAATGGATAAACAATGCTCTGACAAAGTTTACAGATGACACAAAATTACTCAAGATAGTTAAATCCAAAGCAGACTGTGAAAAGTTACAAAGAGATCTCACAAAATTGGATGACTAGGTAAAAAAATTCCTATTCCTAAATGCAGAAGTTCAATGGTGATAAATGCAAAGTAATGCACATTGGAACAAATAATCCCAACTGTACATACAAAATGATGGGGGTCTAAATTAGCTGTAACAATTCAAGAAAGAGATGTTGGAATCATTGTGGATAGTTCTCTAAAAACATTTGCTCAATGTGCAGCAGGAGTCAGAAAAGTTAATAGAATATTAGGAAAGGGATAGATGATAAAATGAAAAATATCATAATGCTACTATATAAATCCGTGCTATGCCCAGTCTTTGAATACTGTATAAAGGTCTTCTCACCCCATCTCAAAAATGATATATTAGAAATTGCAGAAAGTACAGAGAAGGGCAGCAAATGATTAAGGGCATGGAACAGCTTCCATATGAGGAGAGATTTAAAAACCTGGGACTACTCTATTTAGGAAAGAGAGGACTAAGGGGAGATATGATAGAGGTCTATAAAATCATGAATGGTGTGGAGAAAATGAACAAGGAAGTGTTATTTACCTTTTCACATAACACAACAAACAGAGTTCACCCAATTAAAGTATTAGGAGTATGTTTAAAACAAACATAAGGAAGAACAGCTTCATACAATGAACAGTCAACCTACGGAACTCATTGTCAGGGGATGTTGTGAAGGCCAAAACTATAACTGGATTCAAAATGCATAGAGGATAAGTCCATCAATGGCTATTAGCAAGATGGTCAGGGATGCAATCCCACCATGCACTTAGTGTCTCTAAGCCTCTGACTCCCAGATGCTGGGACTGAATGACAAGGGATAGATCACTTGATAATTGCCCTGTTCTTCTCATCCCTTTGAGGCATATGACATTGGTCGCTGTCAGGATACAGGGCTAGATGGACCACTGGTCTGACCCAGCATGACCATTCTTATGTTCTCCAATCCTCTTGGGATCTCACCTGTCCTCCATGAATTCTCAAAGCTAATTGCTAACTGTTCAAAATTGCTTCAGTTAGTCCCTTAAGCACTTTAAGATGAATTTAATTAGTTACTGCCACCTTCTAACTTATCTAAATATTTTTTCACCTGTTCTTTACTGATTTTGGCTCGACTTCCTTCCTCCTTACTGTTACAATTAAGTGTATTGCGTATCTGGTCACCATTAACCTTTTTCATGATGACTGAAGCAAAATATGTATTAAACACCTCAGCCTTCTTGATGTCAAAGTTAATAACACATGAGCAGATGATCTATATTTTCCTTTGTCTTTCTTTTGCTCCTAAGGTATCTTATTGCCTTTTATGTCCCCTGCTAGATGTAACTCATTTTGTCCCTTCATGTTTGTACTATTCTTTTGTACTCTTTCCTAGCAATTTGTCCAAGTTTCCTCTTTTTATAGTATTATTTTTTTTATTTTCAGGTCACTAAAGAGCTCTTGATGGAGCCATATTGGCTTCTTACTATTCTGCCTATATTTCTTTTGCATTGGGATAGTTTGCAGTTGTGCCTTTACTATTGTCTCTTTGAGAAACTGCTAGCTCTGTTGAACTCCTTTTCCCCTTTAATTTTATCCCCTAGAAGTTGACTTCACTTGGTGAAATTCAGTGGCCTTTGTCCTGCATGGCATCAGACTAGATAATAATAGTCCCTTCAGGGACTATATTACTTCTGTTAGACCTCAAAGTGAGAAGTTGTCCCAATTTCTGCATTTCCCACTTCATCCCCATTTTGTGTGTCTGTCTTTCAAACAGCAAGCTTTTAGGGATATTGTTGGCAATGAGTAAACATATACGTTTAAATTATAATTAATACTAACAACATTATTAGCATAATAATGACACCTCAGACAGGAATTCCTTAAAAAGTTCCTATGTGATTAAAAGCTAAGAACTTGTGAATCCCTGTTAAGTGATTATCAACATAGAGTCCCTTGTTAGCTCAATACTCAGGGTGGCAGAACAAGATTTGAATTTGGATGCTATCTTGAGATTCTCTCTTTTCAGGCTAATGAAGGTTACTTTCACTCTCTGTGTGAAAAGGGAGTTTGGACTCCCTTCGACCTTGTGCCTGACTGCTGCAGCTTGAGGGGTGGAGACTCTCTGGTTTGGTGCCGCACTCTAAAAGATCGTCAGGGCTACCTCCTTCTCTGCTTAGCATATGCTTTGCCACAGGAATCTTGTCAGCCAGGACAGGATTCCAACCATGTGGACTTGGACACAACTGATTTTGTGTCTGACACTGAACTGTAGCCTTCATTGTGCATGCAGGGAAGAACTGCTAGCCAGATTCCCTGAGGTTGACAGAACTTGATGGCAGGCTGCTTCTCTGAGGTCCCCAAATTTTAAGTACCTGATCTAAAGCTCACTGAAGTCAATGGAAGTCTTTGAGAGACTCTAGCTTTAGGCAAGGCCCTAAAATTTCAGTGAACAGCAGGTACAATGAGATCTATGCTCTTTTAAGCAGGTGCAAAAGTGCATGCCCACCATCTACTGGTTAACACTTTGACTGCATTACATGTGCTAGGAGGCTGCAGATGTCAGAAAACTTCCCAACTCACAAACCATCATCTCTTAGAAACATGGTTCACAATGAACTCCCTATGGTTGGAAACATGGCAGCCCTAAACAGATCTGTGCTTAAGTGGGGGATAGCAGAGCACTGGAAAAGCCCATCCCCACGGCAGGTGCCTGGAGCCTACACCAGAACAAAGGGAAAGGAAAAAGGAAAAGTACTTAGGCTTGCCCGTGCTTGGCTAGAATATGTAGCTCTGAAAAAAGTTATAGAGGAACTTAACGTATCCAGAGTGAGAACTTCTGTGAAGCAGCATCATCATACTCCTTAACCACCGCCCTTCACAGGCTCTGCAAAATGTGCTGAACAAACTGATGGAATATAGTTACTTTTTAGCCAAAATAATTTTAAAAAAACAAACCAAAATAGGATATGGTCTGAAGAAAGCCCAAGGATTATTATTGCCCCCATGTAACAAAATCACTTCATCTGAAAAAGATTTTGCAATGACAAAGCTGACCCAGTGCTTTTCCTCATCACAACAATGAAAACTGAAAGCCTGCTCTTTTTCTTCTGTGCTTTTGATGACACTGCTAGAGCAGACAGAGGGTATCTAGGCCAGACTCAGCAGTTGGTGAGGCGGGAGAGCATGGGGTCAGTGTAGCAGTGAACTAAAGAGAGCATCAAGAAAGAAACAAAATAAGAAGTACAGGAGGTGTGGTACCAGATCTGCCCAGCAGATTGTGAGGGAAAGACACGTTGTTAGATGACAATTATGATTACAGTACTTTCATTTCCTGCTGAACCTCTAAGATATTCAAGAAGTCGTCCGTGTGTGTACACTGCTCCAAACACATAGCCAAAGACTCTCAGAAAATATTAATTCAAGACAACTTCATCCTTGGTTTAACTCTGCACACTTCAGTGGGGTAACGTGAGGGAGGGATTTAGTCTATTAAGATGAATATGAAATGAGCATCCTAAATGTATTAAACTAAAGTAACAGTCTGGAGTAGAGCTAACTGCTTTCATCATACGGTGGTGGGTGTACTGTATTGGAACATGCACTATGGCTTCTGGAGATTATAAATTACCCATTTACAATCACAGAGAGAGTCTGCAGTTCCTGCTAATTCCCTTGCCTTAGCATATTCCTAGAAGCAAACAGGATACATTCTCTGCACCTAGCCAAAGGACATTTGGCACCTGTTACACTTGCAAGGGTTTCATCTAATTTGGTCTGGAAGCATTATTCCCACTTACTGTTAAGTGAGGCTCCAAAAAATGGAACTCAAGTGGATCCAAAGGTTCTCACTAAAAACCCTAGTAGAGGTGCTCACATACTGAAGATCTGAGGTTAGTATTAACAACAGAATTGGCCCACTCCATTATTTGATCTCTGGATACTGCAGGTGATTGAAGGCATCCATATGTCTTTGAGAGGAAAGGAGCCAATTGTTCCATACACCATTATGGATGCTGTATTCAACTTCTTGCCGATCAGCAGTAGATATTCATTCGTTATCACCCTCATTTAACTCTGCCAATGCCAGTCCCAAGCCCGGATGAAAAAGGAGGAGGGTTGGGCGTGGGGCTAGCAACCCCATCCCATAAAAATTTACCTGCTACAGAAATGCAAGCAACAGATAATTCAGAGACCAACTTCCTGGAAGATGACTTGATAGAATGGTCCAGGACAGAATTCTCTGGCAATCTATTGTTTGCGGCCCATACCCTGAGAGGGGTGGTGGGCATGATGATGATGATGATCACCCTCATTTGGACATAAAGAAAATTTGCCAATGAATTTATTTTACTGTAAGTATGAATACAACATGGATTTTTATTTAATGTGTAATAAACAAAAGTATTAGCCTACATGGCCTCCTGATTAGACCAAGAAATTATGGGTGAATGCCCGGGCTGCACTGAAGTCCATGGGAGTTCTGTCATTGGCTTTAGTGGCTTTGGCATTTCAGGCAGGGAGTCACCAATAGTGCAAGAGGAGGGTTTTTTCTTTCCTTTGCAGTGATTAGTATGAACCCTTTCCAGAGGCAGTTTAAACAGATTTGAATCATTTGAGTTCTGGGTTAAAATGAGCTAATAAACTCAAACCAAATCTCACTGACCATGAACATGAATACTTAGGATAAAATCCACTCCATTCAGAAGGCCAGCACAAAACCTAGAGTGGGACTTACGTGCTGCATAGGCCTTGTGTGGGCCCACTTCTGAAGAGGGGTGACTTATCCCCTGAATGCACACTGTTATTTTTGGTATTGGTGGACCATCAAAACAAATAACTTTTTTAAAAAAGGAGATCTCAGATAAAACTGCCTTATTTTGGGTGCGAAAACAAAATATAAAAAACAAACAAAGAAAAATCAACCAAGATTTCTTCTAACCCATTCAAAAGGTTTCTCATCCTTAATGAAACTTTTGGCACGCTAAGCCCAAAGACTGGCTTTTAGAAGAGGATCCGAGCCAGTGTTTTTTCACTTGGATCTATCCATGTTCTGTGGTTAAAGTTTCACACAGCTCTTATCTGGACTCTTGGGTTCTATTTGTTTTCTTCCTTTGACTTACTATGTGACCTTGGGCAAGTAACTGAACTGTGCCATGTCTCAGGGATGATATCGGCATCTACTCCACTGAGCTGCTGTGAGACTTCATTCATGTTTGTGAAACTCTGAGATCTTTGGACAAAAAGTGCTATGGAAGTATTGTTAAAAATAAAGGCTCAAAGTGCACAGTTGCACTGCACCAGGAGCAGACCAGGAACCAGAATGTGATGCTCTGAGAGTCAGAAACTGGTCCCTGTCTACCCCACCTCCTCTTCTCTAGTGGAAAGTAAACTACATGAACTCTGCATCTGTCACACAATGCTGCTTCTTTGTGTTGATCAGCTGCATAAGAACATAAGAATGGCCATACTGGGTCAGACCAAAGGTCCATCCAGCCCAGTATCCTGTCTACCGACAGTGGCCAATGCCAGGTGCCCCAGAGGGAGTGAAACTAACAGGTAATGATCAAGTGATCTCTCTCCTGTCATCCATCTCCTCTCTCTGACAAACAGAGGCTAGGGACACCAATCCTTACCCATCCTGGCTAATAGCCATTAATGGACTTAACCTTCATGAATTTATCCAGTTCTCTTTTAAACCCTGTTATCGTCCTAACCTTCACAACCTCCTCAGGCAAGGAGTTCCACAGGTTGACTGTGCACTGTGTGAAGAAGAACTTCCTTTTATTTGTTTTAAACCGACTGCCCATTAATTTCATTTGGTGGCCCCTAGTTCTTATATTATGGGAACAAGTAAAGAACTTTTTTCCTTATTCACTTTCTCCATATCACTCGTAATTTTATATACGTCTATCATAGCCCCCCCATTAGTCTCCTCTTTTTCACTGGCTGATTTAGGGTGGAGCCAAAACTCTCCTCACAAACTCCTAGGCCAGCTATGTGGGAAGGGATGTAACATTCTTTTGGTTAGTTGCCATCTCATGCTCCCGTATTTCCTGGCTTGGGCATATAGGGCAACCAACAATGCTTCCCTTAGTTGGTAATGGATATACATTTTATAAATGGTAAATGCAGGCTCTGACCTGCAGTCAAACGAACTTTGATGTCAATGGGAATATTTTGCTGAGTGAGGACTGCAGGCTCACTCCTATAAAGCAGATTTTTTTCAAGTCTGAGTTTCTTATGACATTGATTTTTTTTTTTTTTTTTTTTTAAAGCTGAACTCTCCATTGATTTTTACTGGGAGTTTTACTTAAAAAGAAATCAATGGAACTAAGGGGGCCAGGATGTGTATTTCAAGCATTCTTTTTTCACTTGCTGTTTCCTGCACCTGAAAGCAAAAAATCAAAAACCCACAAGCAATTTTTTCTTACGGGACAACAATGTAATAATAAAATAGCCCTATCAGACCTTTTGTCCATTGAGGTCTCTATTCAGCAAAGCACTTGAGCATGTGCTTGGTTCTCACTGAAGTCACTGGTCTGTTTGTGATCTAAGCTATGCTTCAGATTAGGTATGTGCCCAGGAACTCTGGTGAATTGGGCCCTGAGATCTGTATAATTTCATGATGATACCCTTGTGCAGATGTTTCCCGCCAACCACCCCCAAACAAAAACAGATCTCACCTTTACTTTTCAGGTAGGATACAGTTTGCTTCATTACTGGTGGGATTAGTTGGCCTTTATTTTTGTCCTTGAGACTGTTGGAAGAAAATAAAAGTGCCACCATATTTAAACAACATTTACAGACTAAAAGAAATAAATCTAAAGAGATACATTTTATACCATACATTAAGCAGGTGCGTGCACCACACAAGATATTTTCTACAATTATAAAAAGAATCTCCCTGCACAAACTCTCACACTTACCCCAGCCCAAACCAAAGCCCTATTGAAACTGGAAAGTTCAAGTTTTAGACAAAGAGCCACACCTGAATGCCTTTTTCCTGGTAGAAATATCTATATCTATATACACACACACACACTCTTCATGCCGAGTAATAAGTAAGTGCTGTTTACTGTTCTGAAACAGTCAAAGATAAGAAGGCAGAATGATATTCCAGTCTAACTTTACCCCACTTTTGATTGTTTTCACACTGGTTATTGTTCTCTTAGATTAGCAAGCCACAGCAGGGTGGCTTATACCAATGATGCAGTGACGACAATGGTAATGTTTTTGATTGGATTTTGCTGTATGTCTTTAGTGGAAGGGTTTTAGGAAGGCTTAAAGACAGACAGAGGAGGAGTTTGCTGTGAACATTTTATAATAAGTCTTGATCAAGGGATGCTGCAAGTTTAGCAGGCTTTTATCATGTTGATTTTTCTTTATCATTTGTCTCATTTGAAGGAGTACTGTGTATGTATAATTAAAAGGATATTGTACTATTTATTTTTGAAGGCAACATGATGCAGTGAGGTTGAGTTTATTAATGCTCTGAATGATTCCCATGAAATGAGATTTCTCTCTCTCTTTCATGAGTGAACAGCTGAGGCTAAAATCAAACACAGTGGTTTTTTTTTTGATCTAGACACATTAGAAAATTCTGCAATTATCTCCCTTATATTTTTCAAAAAACAGAAAAATATGTTTGGCTTTGACTGGTTTTTTAAAGTATATCAAAAAGATGGTCAGCATTTCCTGAGCATTCCGTGAGTGTTTTAAAGCACTCAACAATCAAAAAGGGCAAATCTCAGGATTAAAAATGGCATATATTTACATAGTTGTGTGTTTCCTATTTGAAATCAAAATCATGTTTACTATTAAACTCTCAGCACTAAGACAAAGAAATGTAGAGGTCTGTGAATGTGTTAATCATGTTTGAGAGACTGCAGTCACTGTGGCTGATATACAGAAAATGTAAGATATTTGACCAGGATCACACACACATCAAACCATTCCCTCCCAGCACTATGATTAGTTGGAATAGCTCATGTAGAGGGGTATGCTTTTTTCATTTCAGATATTATGATTTCTTCTCTCGTGCTACGTATGTGGTTTGCTCATTCTTTTGTAAATATAAATGAATTAAATTAGTTAAGGTATATTTAACAAACTCTGAGAGCTGGTAGGTAAAGTCCCATGGGAACAAAAGCTAAGGGAAAAAGGAGTTCAAGAGAGCTGGCAATTTCTCAGAGAGACAATATTAAAGGCACAACAGCAAACTATCCCAATGAAAAGGTAAGATAGGAAGAACAGTAACAGATCAATATGGCCGCACCAAGAGCTCTTTAATAATCTGAAAATCAAAAGAGAAGGCCTACCGGAAGTGGAAACAGACAAATTACTAAGGAGGAGTACAAAAGAATAGCACAAAAAAGTAAAAACAAAATCAGAAAGGCTGTGGCACAAAATGAATTATGCCCAGCAAGGGACATAAAAAGCAATAAGAAGAGGTTCTATAAGTAACTTAGTAGCAAAAAAAAACAAAAACAAAGAAAAGAGTGGGTCAACTTCTTAAAGGGGAAGTAGAGCTAATAACAGAAAGAAGGCTGAGGAGTTTTATGCCTATTTTGCTTTAGGGCATGTCTACACTCACTGGTAGATTGACACTGCTGCAATTGATGCAGTGAGTGTCAATTTAGCGGGTCTGGTGAAGACATGTTAAATCGGTGAGAGAGCATCTATGATTGATGCGTGTACTCTACCTCCCTGAAAAGCATAAGGGAAGTCAACTGGAGACACTATCTCATTGACCTAGTATAGCGTAGACACCACGGTAAGTGGATCTAATATGTTGACTTCAGTTAAGTTACTCGCGAAACTGAAGTTCCGTAAGTTAGATCGATTTACCACAGTAGTGCAGACCAGCCCTAAGTCTTCACTAAGAAGGTTAATTGTGATCAGGTGTTTAACACAATGTTCACCACAAGGTGGAAGGAACATAAGCCAGAATAAGGAGAGAACAGGTTAAAAAATATCTATATAGGTTAGATGTATTCAAGTTGTCAGGGCCTGAAGAAACTGTTCCTAGCTACTTAAGGGAGTAACTGAAGTAATCTTGGAACCATTAGAGATGATCTTTCAGAAATCATGGAGGACTGATGAGGTCCTACAGGACTGGAGAAGGCAAATGTAGTACCTATCTTTATAAAGGGGGGACAAAGATGATCCAGGGAATTACAGATCAGTCAGCCTAAGTTCAATACCTGGAAAGACACTGGAACAAATTATTAAACAATTAGTTTGTAAGCACCTAGAGGATAACAGAATAATAAGTAATAGCCCACTGGGATTTATCAGTAACAAACCATGCCAAACCAACCTAATTTCCTCCTTTGACAGGCCTAGTGGTTGGATGCGGAGAGTTTCGGGGGGGACAGTAGACATGCTATATCTTGGTTTTAGTAAGGATTCTGACCTTCCCACACGATGCTGTCCTAAGTAGGGCCCTACCAAATTCACAGTTCATTATGGTCAATTTCACGGTCATACCATTTGTGATGTTTGGCTGACAATTCATATGTGAAGAGCAGCAATTATTAATGGCATTTTGGAATAAAAGATATCTTACACTTCTGTTTAAATAGCAGCAATGCAGCAGAATATTTTCATATGCCTGAATCGTATTACAATAATATGTCAGTTTTAAAGGGATCAGTTCTAACACACTCACACAAGTCAGGGCAAGTATTTTCTGGAGTAGGCTCTATTATTAGTTAGTGTAGCATGTTACATGTTGAATGATTCAGTTCTAGTTTCTGGAGTAATGATAACTTACTTAAGGTGCTGAACATTGTTCTCAGCCACTATTAAGTATTCTTGGTTGATAATCTCTCTCTCTCCCCTTTTCATTTTTTCCCCTCTATGACATGCTGAGATTCAGTTTAGAATTTTTCTTTTCCCCTGGTATCAGAGGGGTGGCCGTGTTAGTCTGGATCTGCAAAAGCAACAGAGAGTCTTGTAGCACCTTAGAGACTAACAGATTTTAGGGATCATGAGCTTTCGTGGGCTGATGAAGTGGGTCTTAGCCCACGAAAGCTCATGATCCCTAAAATCTGTTAGTCTATAAGGTGCTACAAGTCTTTTCCCCGGTCGCATGTTGTTAGGATTGCCTCCCAACTCTGAACTTTAGGGTACAGATGCGGGGACCCGCATGAAAAAAGAAATAACCCCCCCAAGCTTATTTTAGCCTGTTTTTTAAAAAGTTTATAACTGTTCATGTTTGCTTGAGGCATTTCTGCTGCCACCTCTGCTAAGGGTCCACTGAGCTGCGGCCTCAGCTCCACCATATACTGGTCTTTAGGGAGGCTGTACCCAAAACAGGTCCTTTCGAAATTGGCTAAGAAGGCCTCTGTATCATCGCCTGCCTTGTAGGTGGGGAATTTCCTGTGATGGAAAGTGGTACCTGGAAAAGGGTTGTTAGGCGGGGCTGGTTCATTCTGCGCAGCCTGTGCCTTTTGTAACTCCAGTTCATGCTTCTGTCTCCCAATTTGGGCTTCCATAGCCCTTTTACGGGCGGCTTCCTCTCTCTCCATCAGCCTTTGATGTTCTCTTTGTCTCTCCTCAGCTTGGAATTTGGCTAATTCGAAATCCTTTCGGCCCTTACCACCTGTCATTTTAATTTTTCTGTTTAACTTACTAACTGAAAATTAAACAAAATTTTCTTATATCACTTGGAAATTTTCAGCAGGGTTTTTATTCCACCAGCAGAGGGAGAAAGACCGCCTACACTGATTCTCAGAAAACTGAACTGACCAGTTCCCCCCAGCCAGGGACCCCTGGGATGGTTGCCTAGCATTTAACGAGCCTATTAAACTCTTAACTGCAAACCTGGGCTACTCTCTGCTATCCAGCAGGAGAAAACCCTCTCAAAAAAAAAACAAAAAACCTTCAGCTCCCTCAGGCAGCTGAAAAAGACAAAGTGTGGAGCTATCTGCAGCTTTAAAACCTGCAGAACAAGTTTTACCAGAGTGACCCCCTGTGGTGTTTAACTCAGCAAGATTACTTGCTTTGTACTTGCTGAGAGGTTATTAGCATTTTTACCTTAGGAAAAAACTGCTTGCTCTTAGTAACTGTGGAAATTTAAACTGCTTTCTGCAAAATTTTGTTTTTTAGATTCACAAAATTTCATCCCACCTCTGCCACCATGTCAGGATTGCCTCCCCACTCTGAACTCTAGGGTACAGATGTGAGGACCCGCAAGAAAAAAGAAATAACCCCCCCAAGCTTATTTTACCAACTTGGGTTAAAATGTTTTTCCCCAGAACACAACTTTTTCTGTGTCTGGACTTGGTACGCTGCCACCACCAAACTAGGTCTAGGGTAGTTTGGGACCCTTTTTTACCTTTTCACTAACCCCCCAAACTTCTTCCTTCCCTGGGAAGCTTGAGAGAATAAAAAAGCCAAACCTCGCCTGATTCTGCGAGATGTGCCCGATTCAAAACCAGGATCTTACACAATGGAAAACAAGCAGTTAGCTTCTTAAAAGAAAGATTTTTACAAAAGAAAAAAGAAAGGAATAAATTCCTTATAACCATTAATAGAACAGCATTTACCATAATCAATAAAAGGATTCAGAAACCAAACTTCTCCCCCGAGGCAATTTTCTTTCACTGTTGATATCTTTGCTGAAGCTTACAATATCAAGAAGCACCCAGCCAACCCTCACCACTGAGAACCCTCCAAGTGATAAAAAGAAGGTAAACTTACTGACTGCAGTACTTGATAGAAACTATAGTTACAGTGAAAGACATAGCTGTGTTCATCCCATAGCCGAGGTGAACAGAGAGAAGACCCAGACAGAAACTGAAACTTAAAATTTTTTGTCTCCTGAGGAATTTCTCATTGGTCAGTTGTTCACCTCTCAGGTTACCTTTAGCTTAACCCCTTACAGGTAAACACTAATTTTAGGCTACTTTACACTTATAACACACGTGCATAGCATACACAAACAAGAAAGATTATAGGGGAAAATGAAAGCACCCTAAATATCTGTGATAATGGTTCAGTGTTTAAAAACAAATTGAAGCTGTGCGATTGTTGCAATTCCTGCATTTCCGCCCTGCCCCAGCCGTGGCAATCACTAAATGAACTAAAATTTTTCCTCTCTTCCCACAAAGAGATTTTAAAAACCAAATGGAAACAATTGAGAATGATGCCAATAACTAGCCAAGATCAACATTACGCTCTGCACCAGAGCTCAGCTGTGGTGTTCCTTGATTATAAAAGCAATAGAGTGGGGCAACGGGAGTTTACAGGAGCTTCCAGGGTGTATGCCAAAGGACAATGCCACAGCCTGGCACATGTTGTGATTTTTTTATTTAAAGTGTTGAAAACTGGAACGTCATTCAGGCATTACAATAGTATTCATCAGAGCAACAGAAGATGAAGGTGCCTCGATTGTTATTTTCTTGCATTGCATTTTAATAAAATCTTTAATGATGGTTTCTTTTGGAATAGCAACAGTGACGCTGCCGCTTTCCATTTGAACCAAGGGAATGCTAATAGTTCTGCATAACCAATATCTGTATCTGTCTATTTTATATTGCGAAGGTGGGCTTGGTGAATGAACAGAAAATATGTCCTGCTTTGTGTAGGCATTCTTGTGTACTGTATATGGATATTATCTGAAATTCCCGGATTTATAAATATGATAACTTAGTGGTGAATAACTGCAAGTCTTTATGCCCCACAATACTCAATGCCTACTTTATCTGAGCATTAAGAATCTAGTTCAGCAAGCTACTTAAGTTCATGCTTAACTTTGAACATGTGAGTGGTATCACTGACTTTGAGTTGGGGCCTCACCTCTCAATAAATTAGTGTTCAAAACAAAGCATTGACGAAACATTCTGGAAGAGGACAAACCTTCTATATGATGAAATGCATGACGTTCATTATCAGCTTCACTGCCTAATTCATTTTGTATTTTCAGAAGGACAACTTTTTTTTTTTTAAACAGAATTTGAAACCTTTAGAGTTATTATAGATCAAAGAAATAGGTAGAATTTGGCTTCAGAACAATCTGGCCTATATACCAGAAATTCAATTGATATGCTATTTTTTATCACACAGTGACAGAGTACTTTGTGCTGTACAGGCATAAATGAATACCAAGTAGGTCCACGCTCCAAGGATCTTACAATCTGCTTAAACATGGTAGCCATTTTTAAATGGAAATGATCAATCTTTTTAATAACAATGCCCCAAATTCTAAGGAAATCCCACAAAGCATCTCTGAATGATTTTTAAATGTATTCATTAATACTATTTATTATTTGTACTAAAGTAGTGTTTCTGGGTCTGAATCAAGTTCAGGGCCCCCTTGGCCTGCCCTAGACAGTAGATGAGAGCTCTTGCCCCAAAGAGTTTACTGTTTCAGTAGTATCATCTCAATTTCACAGATGAGAAACTGAAGCAAACAGAGATTAAGGCCCTAATTCAACACAACCCTTAAACCCATGTGTTTAAATTTCAGCACCTGCTTCTGTCCTACTGAAGTAAATTAAAGTTGAACATGTGCTTAAGGGCTCTGCCTGAATCATGGCCTGAATGAGAAGTCTATGTCTGAGCCAAGTAGGGTGACCAGATGTCCCGATTTTAGAGAGACAGTTCTGATATTTGGGGTTTTATCTTATATAGGTGCCTATTACCTCCCCACCCCTGTCCTGATTTTTCACACTTGCTTTCTGGTCACCTTGGAACCAGGAATTGAGCCATATCTCCAGAGTCCCAGTCTAGTGCCTTGACCATCCCACCTCCTGTACAGAAATCCTCAGAGATGTTATATGGAGTTATTTTAAATTTTGGGTGGTGGAGGGCAGAGGGGATAAATAGAATGACCATGTCCCTTTAAAAATGGTTACCACCTATAGGCCCTGATCCCATTTATTATTCATGCAGACAGATCCCTGCACCTTCATGGAGCCCTGGTGAATGTCATTTGCAGGATCGGGACATTAGGCATCAGATTATAAATTCCTTGGGCGAGAGATCTACTTCATATTCTTTTCTGCCTACAGAGCACAAAGCACAAGTTTGACTTACAGGTTCTAGGCAGCACCAATGCAAACGGTAAGAAGCAAGGAAATAAGTGAAGTTATTCAATATTCCAATCCAGTCATCAGTTCGACTCTCTGTTGAGCCTCACCTCCCTCCTTTCCACTGTCCAAATCTTGATTTCTAGGAAAGTTATTTAGATGAAATAATAGTATACTTTGTAAAGGTCTTTTTTTCCTCCGCAAAAAAGAAAAAAAAAGTCTTTCCCTCTGTGCAGATAGATACATAAAATGAAGGCAGCCCACAGTTAAGGACAGAATGCTACAAAAAGTGGCACCAATAAATTTTTTAAAACTCTTTAAAAATGTCTAAAACAGCATTTCGGTGAAATATGTGGCATAAACAAAATACCTAAGAGTGTGGTCTGGTATAAAAGTTTTATTGGAACTCATTTGGATGTCCTGTATAACTCTTTTCTGCCTGTGGTTCTCGTGAATAATATGGTGATCCTTAACTCATGCCAATAAAATTTTTATATAACCACAAATCATAGTGTGTTCTCTCAACAGATTCAAAATCTCTCTTTTCTCCCTCTCTCCCGCAATCCTCCCAGGAGAATCTTCATGAAGATCATATTTTTCCTTAAAAAGGAGAGCAACTTTTGGGGCTTAAACAGGTTGAGTATACCCATTTAATATTTAGACATGGGACCTGGGCCACCAAGGACAGCATAAGGATGAAGAGCTACAAGATACGCTGATAATAAGTTCTTTGTCCAATTCACTTTGTCTGGGATTTCAAAGAAGCCTAAGAGAGTTAGGCCCTTAACTCCCAGCAACTTTCAATGTACTATAGATGCCCAATTCCTTTAGGTTCTTTTGAAAATCCTGGCCTACAATGTTAAAAACTTCTGTATGGCCTAATGAACTCCTCTAGGAGAAGGAACTGCCTCAGACACGCATCAGTAACCCAGCATGAACATGTCCTCCAACTCCCCCCTGAACCGAAACAAAATACTATTCACCTGCCATTTGAGATAAGAGCGAGGGACCTGAATCAATACTTGTCACTTTTTGATATCCCAGTTTTCATTACAACTCTGGGCAGCCTGATTGCTCGGAGACAGAACCAATATGAAATGTCAGCCTGAGATAAATGTTAACGTTATAAAGCAGGACCCTTGTATTTATGATTTTTAAGGTGGGATTCTCAACGTTGACCTAACTCAGTTTCCAGTGAAGTCACTGAGAGTGTTACCATTATCTCCAATGGGAACAGAGTTAGCCAACAGTGAACTAAGGAAAATCCCTTAACTATTAAAAAGTATACAGGATTCCTACTGACTGGTTAAGTCAGCATCTTGGAACTATCAAACCTCAAGCCTATAAACTCCATCCTCCAGCCATATATATATTTTTTTTTAGTAAAAACTTTAACATGAGCAGCTTCCCTTCAGTACCCTCTAGCCTCATGTATACCTCTGACAATATGAGTGCTGTAGGACTGGAACAAAATATACTTCTACTACAATCATACTTATTATATAACCAATGCCTGTAAATATAGAGTGGCTGCTCTCAGTTACACTCCACTGAAGAGTGATTTACATTGTTGTAATGGAAGGAAGACTGTTTCCCCTAACTGTAGGATGACAAACCAACCTCTAGTGCAGCAGCCCACATGCTCTCAAGTGCAGAACAGGGGCCCAAGTGCACAGCCCCTCTAAGTTCCAATACAAGGTGCAACTCTCCAGTTGCCTGCTGCAATCTGATGATGGAATAATTCACAAGCACAGTAGCCACAAAGTCACCCTGCTGTCAGTAGATGTACATTCCTATTTGCTACACAGGATTGTAAAACTACCCCCTCTCTGTTTATCTCCTAAAAAAATGACCAATCTTGCCTTGTGAGACAAAGACTTGCAACCTGCCACTTTGCTAGAGAAATGTGAGATCACTAATAGATTGGGGATTCAGGTTACAGTAATCATAAGAGGAGACCGAACGAATAAGAGTTCACTTATGAAGACAAAGACAAATTTGATAATTTTCAGTTTTATATTTGCTAAGGCTCCTATTGTCATTATTCCTTCTCATTAGTTTACCTTTCTCCATAAATCCAATTTAAACTGATACATTTATTTCTCATTTAGAATGTGTAGAGGCTTTGTTACCTTGTTTTTAATTTTTATATGGCACCATTTCACTTGCAAGAAGGTTCTTTGATAGGGATTTGGCAAATAGTTGGGAAAAATATCCTGGTGCACTTGAGCATGATTAGTTTGAGTGCTCTGAACTGAATTCAGACATGAATGGGTTCATTAAATTGCCTAGGGAGATTGTGGAATCTCCATCATTGGATATTTTTAAGAGCAGGTTAGACAAATACCTGTCAGGGATGGTCTAGATAATAGTCCTGCCATGAGTGCAGAGGACTGGACTAGATGACCTCCCGAGGTCCCTTCCAGTCCTATGATTCTATGATTGAGGGAAAGGTTCTAATCACACCTTTCAGAAACTGAGTTGTCAACGGATGAGTGAAGATGGATTAGCCTTCAATTGGTGGGTGACGTGTTGACTGCTGCTAGATGGACTTGAAGCGAGCTCGGAGAGAGAGACATATCATCTTGGAAGCCAGGACATAATTCAAAATAGCTGGAATACCTCTGTCTCTGGAACCATGGGTTTTGCTAGGCCAGACTGAGAAACATTTACCACTTGGCTAGATTCTTCCACCACAAAGTGTTATCCTTTCTGCTATTACTAAGAACAGCTTCAATGATTTCTGAGCTCAGGTGCTCTACATATGACACCAGTCAAGGAGGCTTATTTCTTTTACACAAGTTAACAGTCTTAACTCAGTCCTTGACCCCAGGCTTCAGGGCCACCCCTCCCAGGGATCTCTGGCACTCCAGCTCCTGGCAGCTTCCCAGCCTCAGTCACTCTGTCCCCTTCCTGGAGCAGCAGACCCAGGGCTGCTTCGCTGAACCTATAACCCCTTGCTCGGGGACCCACCACAGAAGGTAGCTTCACACCAGTGTGACTTTCCATCCCTAGGGTGCAGCCTGTGTCAGGCCTTCCTTCTCCAGCTGCCTACTTGCAGCCCTTTACAGGCCCAGCTGTAGCCCTGACCTCTGTAGTTGGCTAGATTGGGCTCACATGCTTTGGTCCAGGAGAACTGGACTTAGCCTATTCACAGGAACCAGCTACCCTGTGAGAGACCCTGAGAACCTTCCGGGACCAACTGGCAGAGGACTGACTGTTCTGTAACTCCTATCAGGCCTAACACACATATTACACCTAACACACTGCTCTCATAATAGTGTGCTGTGAATTATCACACAGTGGTCCTTAGTAACATTGTGTGATATGTGTACAGATGGTGTTTAAAGAGTCAGGTGTGTATCCTGGAACTATATGTAGAAAACATGTTTGTCTCAGACAAAGGAATATTGATTTGCCAGTTTCTCGCACGTAAATTGAGCATGGTAATGCCAGAGACAACGAGCAGTTCATTTGCATGTGAGGTAAACATCTGTTATCAGGAAGTAGAGGAAACAGCATGGCATTAGCACACCAGAGGACACACCACAGTGTGAACCCCAGGTGACCATCCAGACTCAGGACAAAGATAATGAACGTGGGGAACAAAAGGAGAAGCAAAAAGGCATGTTGTTCTTATCCATCACTGAGGGCACAAAGAGGTCAGGCTCTTTGCATCTGTGAATATTGGATCCCCAGCCATCAGGATTGGTGATGTTGAGAAGTAGCTGTATGTGAGAAAACTGCTTTAGACAAAGCTTTGAGCCTGCTAAGGTTATATGTAGTCTCTTAGAACTGTGTTATATTTTTCTATTATTTGTAGCCATTTTCTGTTTCTATAATCTCTGATTAATTATCATTTAAATCTCTGTTCTTTATTAATAAACCTATTGTTTTATTATGAATTAATTTCAGTGCTGTTACAGTAAAGTGTGGTGTGCATCAGCTGTGTCAACAAGCTAGGGTGTATTCTCTCTCTTTGGAGATGGCAGACTTGTATTTCTGTGGGTATCCAGTGACAGGGCCTGACAGCTGCAAGGAGACAGTTTTGGTGCTGAAGAACATCAAGCGTTTACCTGAAAGGCAAAGTTAGGACTGGCAGAGTCCTAGGGAGTTTGTTTGGCAGGGTAATAGACTGGGATTGAAGAGAGTTGTCACACAGTGTAGCACCAAAGGATTCTTATTTTGCTAAGGCAGAAGGGTGATAGGGTGACTTACAGTTCTGCACTCCCCCAAAAGCATCACAGGTGTCAGGAAAGAACTGGAGAGGCGGTTGGTCCACACTGCTCCCTACACCACCAGTATGGAGCTTAAGGAAAGCAAGGGTGCAAGCACAGACCAACGGACACTGCATATAAGATCCTTCCAGTTTCAGGCACATGGAGCCCATGCATACCTCACAGTGGAATGCACATAGAGACCAGTACTTGAATAGTTATGTATCATCTAGGCTTGTACAAGTTACTATAGGCAGATCATGGAGCTCCTGAGGGCTCTAGGGGGTTTGTCCACACTGCAAAAAGCCCACCCATGGCAGTAAGTCTCACAGCTGGGGCCTAAAGACTCGGGCTTATATTATAGTGCTAAAAGGAGCAGTGTAGACATTTCGACTTGGGCTGCAGCCCAGGCTCTGAAACTTGGTGAAGGGGGTAAGTCTCAGCGCGGGAGCTTCAGCTCAGTGGGAACATCTACACTGCTACTTTTATCACTGTAGCGCAAGCCCCAGGAGCCTAAACCTGTAGACTTGCTGCTGCAGGTTTGTTTTTTTTTTAATGTTTTTTTGTCAGTGTGGACTTACCCGATGTCATGAATTCACCAGACATTACTGTTTGGCCTTACAGTTACAGCTTTCACTGTTATTAAAGAGAGACAGAGAATAAACCATGGTGATAAATTAATTTCCAGATTTTGTGTGATGTGAATCCACAGTGATACAGTACATTCTGAAGTTTATTTCAGAGGTACAATCAGAGAAATCTTACTATTGTAGGCTGACCCCAAATTGCTGAGTAGGAAGAGGAGGTCTTGGTGGAGGAACCTTAACTGAAGGTGGTGGTCTCCCCTTCTGTTTATCCCGAAGATTTTCATCGTGTCTGAAAACAACAAAAACCATTGACTTTGTACGTATCAAGAGTGAAACTACAGTACACATTGATTGCATGATCACTCCTATTTCTTACAATGCCGGTCTTCTGTAAGACCCATAAATATCTCCAGTGATGCTTAATTTTAGTATCTGTGAGGCCTTTGAAAGCATTTGTGGGAAAATCATTAAGTAATACGTGAAAGAGGTGCTTTTCTTCAACCAACAAACTATAGTAATAAACATGTCCAAGAGATAGGAACACTCCTATAATTTAAAAGCAAAACTCAACCACAATTGTTGCTTAGAAGCACAATCCCCCCACAATGCAATCCTTCTACAAACATAGAGCTGTATTATGCTTTTTGTTATTACATATTTATACAAAGGTGTCCAAAAACCCCACACAGCACTAACACTCATAATAAAAAGCTTCCAGTTATTTTCATTCAGCAGTGACCTAAAATCACCTTCTGTCACTACACAAGAGTAATAAGTGAGATTTTTTTCTTCTCAATAAGCAGCATTATGCACCACATACAGAAGTGAATTGTATGAGCTACTCATAAGCAGCAATGACATATGGCAAGGTTTTGTTAATGAAGACACAGCGACTACAATTATATTAAGAAAATACTTTGCATCTGAGGCTAAGAGGATATTCCAAACCCACAGAGAACTATACAATGTTCTCTTTTGTAAATATTCACATCTTTACAGGACGTCTTTGCTGACAATGCAGTTTTCAGAGCCAAATCTAGCCAAGGACAAATAGCAATGTAGGTTTTTAATTGTTAAAGAAATTAGATTAGAGCTTATTTCAAAAACAAAGAATATTGCACATCTCTTCATTTCAGAACATGTATTACAGGAGATGTTATTAACTTGCTACATACCGAATAACATCTTCAGGGATATTAAGCTGGTCATATTTGAGATGCTCTCTCAGGTCACTTAAATAGTTCAAATAGATGATCTTTTTCCCAAACTTATGACTAAACAAAATAGTGGGGAAAAATTACACAATCAGCATGGGAGGAACATCAATGAAAGGTTTGTTTTCTATTACAGAATGTAAGTGCAAATGAAACTCAAAATTGAACTATAACTGAAGCAGCTGGAAACACAAGATGTATTTCATTTTCACATGATCAAACATACACAGTGCATTTCTGAGAGCCTGATTTGAATAAAAAAATAACTGACTTCCATCTGAATGTTTTGCGATTTGCATAGATATGAAAAACATTAGTTTGAGAACTGCTGAATAACAGCTTTCATATGGCACTAGGAAACTTTTTGAAAAAGAATATTATAGAACACTTTTTATGTAAACTTCTAGAAAGAATGTCACACTGCTGATAGAAAAACATGTATGTGTCACTTTAATCTTGCTCTCTCTTGAAAGAGAAAATAGCAAGACAGTAGATATTGTAATCTAATAAATGGAAGGCCTAAATTTTCCAAGAATGACTATTGATTTTGGGCATCAACTTTTGGATACTCAACTGTAGAACCCTTAAAAAGGCTTGATTTTCAAAGATGTGTTGTGAAAAATCAGGCCCCTCAAAGGAGTCATAAAATGGGACTCCCAAAATTGTGACACAAAATATTGCTAGTCAAAGTGGAAAATTTAGTCCATAAAGGCAAATACAGGTGTTCCAAGTATTATTTAAAATACATCCAAAACACTCTGAAGTAAGCCTCTTTCTGTAAAACAAGATCTGTCTTGCAATAAAACTTAAAGCAAACCAACAGAAATGTGATATAAAACACACTCTTCTCCTTTCTATGAGTTTCTCTGACAGAGAACTCGGAGACTAATATCCTTGCAGTAACTGGGTCATTGCCGAGTCATTGAACATATATACACAAGCTCCCTCTACTGGTAGAAAGTATGAATTAAAAAAGTTAATTCTGTAATTTAGAAGGTATTAATTAAAAGGAAGTGCTAGATTTTGCTAGCAGGGAAGTAGTTTTGCAACATTAACAGATTTCAGCCTGAATATGTACCATCGCATTTGGGCTTTTCAGCACGCTTTTTTCTAATATGGTCTATGATTTCCACATTTTATGCAAGGCAATTAGCTAACTGTAATACAGACTTCATTTAATGAAAAAGCAATGTCTTCAAGAACTCACTCTAGTAATACAATTTTACAAAATGGGCAATTTACACTTTGCTCACGGGCAGTCAGGAATTTTTGTTCTTCTGTAAAACTGCTGCATCATCATTGCTGAATGAGATCATATTGTGCTATTTTTACAGTTTTATGGCTTTTACTAGTGACAGAGTTCTGTGGCACCTTAAAGACTAACTAAAGTATTAGAGCATAAGCTTTTGAGGGCTAATACCCACTTCGTCGGATGCTCTGTGGCACCTTAAAGACTAACTAGAGTATTAGAACATAAGCTTTTGAGGGCTAATACCCACTTCATCGGATGCATGCATGCATCCGACGAAGTGGGTATTAGCCCACGAAAGCTTATGCTCTAATACTTTAGTTACTCTTTAAGGTGCCACAGAACTCTCTGTCACTTCTGCAATTCCAGACTAACACAGCTACCCCTCTGATTCATGGTTTTTACTAGTTCATCCATGGAAAACAGCACCCTTTCCCCCTTGATATATTTTTTGGGAGGGCAGGGGGTATGCGTCGAATTATTAAGTGCCCTTTTTTCCAGTCTCCCTTGGACTTCAGAAGAGATCAATCAGATTCTACTGTGGCTCAGAAAATTTCAAAGAAATGTTTACATTTTCCTTAAATATATGCAAACAACTATTCTACATTTTTTCTTATTACTTTTATTCTTTGACCTAATAACAGTCACCCACTTGCTTATAGCAGATGCTCTGTTCATCTATGCTACACTCCTAAAACAAGTCTCTAAGTGTAAACAGATATATCTGAGTTATGACATTTAAATTTCATTCAGTTTTTTTGTGAAATGTCACATTAGCAGTGACATTTTCTTGAGTTATGGCCATAATCAAGCAGAAGTTATGAAATATAAATTCTGCTATTTCCCTCCCCACCCCCATCCTTTTTCTCTAGTGAACTTTGGCTTGATATTGATTTTTAAAATCCAAATATAAACTGCCAACATAAGATCACTCTGAAATAATCTGAAAGCAGAGGTATCTTGAAGGGTACAGAAAATTCCTAACACATACTATTCTGGTAAATTAATGCTGTGTATACGTACGTTTCAATTTTTAATGAGACTACAATCCACCAGCAACACAGAATTAATAAGGAGAAAGAGCTATACAGCCTGGGACTCAGTGCTTTACAATTTAGCTAATTACATAGACTTGCAGATGCACTTGATTTTAAATAGCCTTCCCTGAATTTTATGTTACTTTTAAAACAGTGGAATCCTCCTTAAACAGACAATATTTGACACTTAAATAATCTGCAGCAGATAATATTCTTTCTAGCTTTTGGATTTTATGTAGACCAAATCTGCATCTGCAGAATGTATGGATAATTTCAACTTTTTGTAACCTCATTCTTGGTTTCAGGGTTGTTTTTTTAAAATGTTGTTCACAAATGTTATTGAAAAAGAATTATAAAATTATAATGGCAAAAATTCAAATACTGAATTAGATCCAAAACAAATACTGAGATGCACGATAAATATAAAATCAATGCAAGAATAATGCATTATGCTGAAAACTTAACCATCAGAGAGGCAGAAGAAGCAACTATATTAAACAAACCCTGGTCAAAATTTTCTATTTGATATTAATGCTTGTGCTATATTAATATTACACACATTTCAGTAGGCAGATGGATTTAAAATCACTGATCCAAAAACAATATTCATCTTATTACAGACATACTATCAAACTCAGAAGGGAGTGAGGACTTGGAACAAATAACCTGGAATAAATAACCATCCCAAAAACTAAGAGGCAATTACCCTAAACGGGTACCACTGATGTTAGCCCATTGTAGCTCTATTAACCACCCCTCCAACTCCCATACATTTGAAAGATTGTTCCAGCTTCTGGCAGGAATAATTTGCACGGGCTTGCAGGTTCAGGTAAAGTTATGTACGGATAGATATGTGAAGTAAAGCAGTGGTCTTCAAAGTGGGGTGCACGAGACCCCGGTGCCACTGCTGATCCCGTCCAGGAGACCACCGAATAGACCAGTGGTCTATTTTTGTCCCGTTGAAATGCCGCCGCAGAAAGTGGAAGCTTTCAATTCGGCGGCATTTTGGCGGACGTACCCCGGGGGGCGGTGAGTGGACGCCAGACCACAGAAAGGGGCCACAGCCGGAAATCTTTGAAGAGCGCTGCAGTAAAGCACCAAATCCTGAAGCCACCTTCTGGTCCCAGTAGCTGAGCCAGTCACTGTGCAGATGCATGTAGGGTTGGAGAGAGGGAACCACAGAAATGTAGGGCTGGACCTCGAGAAGTCATCAAGGCCATCCCCCTGTGCTGAGGCAGGACCAAGTAAACCTAGAGCATCCCTGACAGGGTTTGTCCAACCTGTTCTTAAAAACTTTCAGTGATGGGGATTCCACAGCCAATCTTGGAAGCCGATTCCAGAACTTAAGTATCCTTATAGTTACAAAGTTTTTTTTCTAATATCTAACCTAAATCTCCCTTACTACACATAGGCCCATTACTTTTTGTCCTACCTTCAGTGGACATGAAGAACAACCGATCACTGTCCTCTTTTTATAGCAGCCCTTAACATAAAATTGAAGATGGTTGTCAGTCTTCTTCACTCAAGAATTAACATGCAAAGGGTTTTTTTAACCTTTGCTCAGAGGTCAGGTTTTCTAAAAGTTTTATCATTTGTGTTGCTTCCTTTGGATGGACTCTCTCCAATTTACCCACATCTTTCCTAAAGTGTGATGCCCAGAATTGGACCCAGTATTCCAGCGAAGGCCTCCTCAATGCCGAGTAGAGAAGGACAGTTACCTACGGTGTCTTACACGTAACACTCCTGTTAATACACTCCAGAAAGTTACTACTCTTTTTTGCAACTGCATCACACTGTCCACGCCTATTCAATCTTTGATAGTCCTCCAAACCTTTTCAACATCCTAGTTATTTTGTAGTTGTCCATTTGACTTTTCCTTCCTAAGTGAAGTAGTTGGCACTTGTCTTTATTGAATTTCATCTTGTTGATTTCAGACCAGTTCTCTAATTGGTCAAGGTGATCCTGTCCTTCTGAGGTGCTTGTATTATTCCATATGTCCTAGATTCATCAAAGCATTTAGGTACATGTTTAATTTTAAGCACACGAGTAATCCCGTCTCCATTCATCAAAGCACTTGAGAACATACTTAAAGGTATAGGCAATTTATTAGTTATTATTTAGATTGTGGTAATGCCTGGGAGCCCCAGTGAGGGATCACAGAACCCTATCTTGTTAGCAGCTGTACAGACACACACAGAGATGGCCTCTACCCCAAACAGCTTACAGTCTAGCCAGGTACCTCAGTCACATTTACCTCAATGCATGTTTAAGTGCTTTGATGAATAAGCATGGACGTAAGGATATCTTTAAAATGAAGCACATGCTGAAGTGCTTTGCTGAATCAAGACCTCTGCATCTTCATGGAAAAGGAAAAACAACCCCCCCCAATTATTTTTACATACCACTCTGATTCCCTCTGAAAATATATTACATTAAGCCACACATTAAATATTGTCTGGTAACTTATGTTAGCAGTGTATTTTTAAAAAGACAAACTGTCCCCTAAACTATATAGGAAACTCTCTTTAATGAAATCATCTATACCTTATGAGAGGTTTAAAAATGTTCCACAGAATTTTTATGAAGTTGGTGGGATGTACAACATAGAGTGCTTTAAGATTTTTCTTATACCTGTGAAAAGAAAATTAAATTGTTAGAAGACTTTTTAATATCATATGCTGTAGCATAAAGTAACTACAATTGAATGAAAAGGTTTTATTACTGGAACATTAAATATATTCCTTTCAAGTACACTGAAAAAAATCTAATACAGAGGAAATTGAATATAAAATGAAAAAAGGAGCTGGTCAGTCTTGATGGCACAAAAGTAGGCCAAGATTACACTATTACATTGCTAACCAATGTCTGGGCTGTTTTGTAGATTTAATAATGGTGGTGGTGGAAAGCATCTCTGTAAATGATAAAAAGAGCTTCTTGAAAGTTCCAGTAAAAGAAATAAGTATTTTACTTCATTTTCCATTATTTTATATCACTGAGTTTCATACTGGGGAAATTTTTTATTCTTTCAGAATTAAAACCTACATCCATTCATTTATTTCTCTTGCTATGTTTGCTTTGGTTTGCTAGTAATTACTGAAGATATCTGGGGCAGATCACCAGCTAGTGTTAACTGATATAGCTCATCTGAAGCCATTACACTATCCTTATGTACATCAGCTGATGTTTAAAACAAAATCTCTCTTTCCCCCATAATCCTGATTGATCTTGCAGTGACATATCTGATGTCATAAATAAAGGATCATAGTAGGGCCAAAGAGAAATGGAAACTAGGCTGCATGAAGAATAAGATCTTATATCAAAGGAGATACAGAAAATGAGTGGCCAAGTACATTGGTTTGTATATATATTGCTGCTTTTCTCTTCTACGTTTCCCCAACAGGGAAGGTCCCTCTTGAATGCGACCATTACAGGATCATCAGTAACATATTCCACTGATCAAGAATTGCTAAAACCACCTTTGTACAAGAGTGTATCTATTTAGAGGTGGGTAGGAGGAACCAATCACTTAAAGCAGTTTATTCTTTTTTATTTTAATTGCACCCAAGTGATTTTGAGTGGGGAAAAACACAGTAATGTTTTTATAAGGCCAGCATCAAACAAAGTTTGGAACACTTTGAATTGCACCTGGGAACACTTTGAATAATAAAAAGCAGTTGATTTATTCAGTAGAAGTTCATATGTGGAGTCTATTTTATACCTGAAGGTAACAGGTGGACCCATTTCTTTTGTGAAAATCTACATATTTATATTCTTCTTCACCAATGCAGCACAATTACATCCCCCAATAACGTCTCTGAACCTCTGTTGTAAATAACTTATCTAAAATTTTTCCTTTGAAACCTATTTATTTTGACTATTTGTATTTGTTACACTCGCCAATTGGGGGAGAGGGGAGTGCAGAGGACAACATTTATTGCAAAAAGTACACAGGGTATTTGTTTAGTTTTTCCTTTAGCTAGCCCAACTGAACATGGATATTGGGCTGTGAATATTGCTGTGAGCTTTCCAATGTCAATGTGCTAAGAATTCCAACTGTGATTCAAACAACAGGTGTAAGGTTGCCTGCTTTTGCCCAATTACCCACTCTCATCTAGTTCCCTTTCGTTCTCTAGGTTTCTGGCTGGGGAGGAGGATGGAGAGAATGGGTTTGGGCAGAAATGAAAGCCACTTTGTGTGAATAAGATGCGCAGACTTCAGAAGCCAATGCAACTGAAAATACTTCCCCCGTGTTGCTTCTCCCCCATTGGCATGGCTTTGTGTAAAGAGAGAGTGTGACAGGTCAGGCTTACAATTTCATATGGTCATTCCTTTACAGGAAGAGACCCCAGCACAGCAAAGACCACTGTTATACAGAGTGAACATACTAGAAGTCCCTCTCCAGACTCAAAACCAATGACTATCTTGACCATTTTGAGAAATCTACCAGCAATAGCAAACTCCTTCAGTCTGCTACAGAGCTGAAAGCGATATGTCATGACAACAGGGAAAAGGGTAGCATGTGCGTGTGTTTTTTCTCTCAGTTTGACCTCTAGTTGTTTGCCCAGAGCAGAGAGATTGCAAAAGATGAACTGCTGCCAATAGGGACACTTTTAGCTCCACCACTAGAGGTCTGTGTTTTTGGAATAGACACATCAGGGGTTCTGTCCTGGCTCCTAGGTCTGCAATGCAATTTATCTAGCAATTGTGGATTACGTAGTAAAACATAAAGTGAAGGAACTATGCCCTGTGTTATGAAGGAGGTCAGAACAGATTATCATTATGGTCCCTTCAGACCTTAAAAATCTATGTAGTGAAAGTGACAAAGAATCCTGTGGCACCTTAAAGACTAACTAAAAGTCTGCAATTCCAGACTAACACAGCTACCCCTCTGATTCTATGTAGTGAAATGCATTCTAGGCCAGAATTTCAGAACCTGGCCTCTATTTTTCCTACCTCCAGTTTAGTCCTGGAACTATTTAAGGTATGAGCTGCTAGATCACAACTGTGAGATAATCACAAATAACCAATGTCAAAGTGTTGCAAACATCTTTTTAAATGTGTCACAGAATGGCTGGGCCTCCTTATTATGGGTCTGCAGGATTTTTACACCCTGGATAATGTTTCCAATACCTAGAATGTTCACTGTTAGTCATTTCTGCATGGTAGAAATTTCTAATCTACAGTAATGGAAATTAACTCTTTGATCTCAATAGCAAAGAAACACCAAAAGGTAGACCTCAAGCTTGTTGGGTCTTCATGAAGAATATGTCTCCTTCTTGGAAGTTTAAGCAGGATGCGATAGTTGGATCATACCCACAGAAAGGGTAGACACAGAATATTTGGAGAACATACCTCCTGTCAAATTCTTTGTAGGCACTTTGCAGCCAGTTCAGAGAGGGTTTATTCCGACTGTTCAGGCCATAGTGAAAGTAGACCAAGGTATAGTCATTCTCCACATACTGGTCGAGTGTATACCTCAAGTACCTGAGAAGAGAGGCAATATTTTAGTATTAAAAAGTGATTTCCAATGTATTTTTATGGATTTATACACTGACAAGTGTCCAAAGACCTAAAATCACAATTTTTGCCCAGCATGCCAAAGTTTGTAAATTCATGTTCATGATTAATATTAATACACTCATTCATTATGTATCCTGATACCAGTGATTTCATGTTCAGTGGGAAAATGTTCCACATTAAAAGAACGTGTCTAGTCAAGAGTTACTAAGATTGCAGTGCTGACAGGCAATCAAATGATGAAAAAACCTGGACATGCTTTCTAGAAATAATAAAGAAGCCATTCAGTAATTACGTGGGGTTCTCCTGCTGTGTGCTCTCATCTTTCTGAATTCCTGTACTCTGAATAAATAATGGCATTAACGCTTGTCAAAAAATAGTGAAAAGTGAAATTTTGTGATTTTTTTGGTTAATTTCAAATGTTTGAAAAATTTTAACCAGCACTAATTACTGCGGCTGCCATCAGATACTTGCTTCTTCCTTAAATTAGTCTCGCTTTCTTTTGTAGGGATTTCATTATCAGATCCCTATGTGTTAAGATAATTTAAGGAAATGCATTTAAGTAATCCCATCTTGAAATGATATTGCATGTTTTTACAAGTAGGTTTCTTGGTACTGATTCTGTTATGGTATAGTCTTTTTCCTTTGGTGTATACATGAGAATAGGACAACACGTTTTTTCCCCACAGTGAATTATTCAAACAAGGCAGCAATACCACTTGGCTAGTACCATCTCAACTCAGTTCTCTCTGAACCAGATTTCAATTTACCCGTGTTATTACATTATCAATTCTTGATTAGTATACTGTCCATAGTCTTAACAACTTTTCTTAATTGCTCTTTTCATTTAATAATGTGTAGTTCCATGTGGCATTTTTTAGGCTGGTGGGATCTGCAAGTTCTGAGCTCACTGTGACAATTACTTATGCAAATACATTAAACTTTGCTTTTCTCTTGTCCTCCCATCTTCTACTCCCTTGTTTATTGCTTATTTTCCATTGCTTATTGTAAAAGCTTTAGACTATGAACTATCTGGGACAAGGACTGTCTTTGTGTTATTTGTTTGTACAGGGATCTTGATCCCTGACTAAGGTTTTTAGGAGTTGCTTGAATGGAAATCATGACAATAATCATTCAGAAGACGTTACAAAAAATGAAATTCTCTGGAAATAAAGGTACAGTATCGCTAAACATATCCTTGTGCTCAGGTAATCTATTGAGCCTCCTTGCCTTATATAATTCCCTGGGGCACTACAGCTAAAATGCATTACTTCTGAAAATAATGGAGCAGAGTTTCAGCTGATGCAAATACAATAGCTCATGGATTTAATGTCAGCTGAGCATCTGCCACCTGTTTCTACACAGCCAATTGCCATTTCCAAGCCTGCAATACCATCCCTAGAAGCATTACTTACTTGGACAGCATTTCCAAGAATGACACTGAAAACGCTGCCACATCAAATCCAATATGGTTTCATTTGCAAAATATCTGCCATGCTGGCCCCAGTCTGAACAGTTTTCCTGAAACCTTAACTTGCTTGGTCTGATCCTAGAAAGGAAAGATGGTCCACTGCTGACTTGAGACTCAGAAGACCTCGGTTCAATTCCCTGCTCCACCATAAACTTCCTGTTTGACCTTGAGCAAATTATGTAGCTACTCTGTGCCTCGACTTCCCATCTCTAACACTGGAATAATAGACAGGTCCTGTTCTAATTCCAAACTAGGTCCTCCAGATTGCAGCATTTTATCTCTGTTATCTTGCTACAATCGATCTTTAAAAAGGATGTTGTGAAAAGGAATAATCATTTACAACATCTTCAACCAAGAAAAGCCAACACCATTATAAGATGAGATAATGAAATACTAAGCTTAATAAAATACTTTGCTCATTAAATGTTAGTAATGAATGTGAATCATCTAAAGATCAAAAGCAAAAAGCACTGTGGTGTAAACAATGGAACAGCATTCTTACTAAATGTTTTTTGAGAAGAGAAAATAAAATAAAAACTGCTTTTGCTGTTCCAACAGCTGGTTAAATACCATGAAAAGTATTTGACGACAACAATAATAATAAATACCAGTACAGTTTATCAAATAAGAAGTCTGACAAGTACTAAAAATATTTTAACTTTCTATTTGTTTGTCCCTCAAAATAAGTTACAATAGAAACCCCTGTTAAGAGTTGATTAATAACATAACTACAATACACACAAAAACCTGCTGTTTCTGGTTAAGTAGCTGGGGCTTGGTTTCCAAGATCATTTCTCCCCGGATTCAGAGGCTTAGTACTCAGGCTAGCATGTGTTAGACACTCTTTTTCATACTCAACCAAAAAAAGCCCACTTACCTACAAATTAACTCATGAGACACACCATTTAAAATTGTAAGCAGTGTAAACTGGGGAGAGAGAGAGAGAGAGAGAAGGTAAAATGAGAGAAACTTACTCTAGGAGTCTGCTGTGATTGAGCTGGTGGGAAGGGGGCATACGACAGCAACTGAAAGTAATCACCCTCCTCCCAGAATTGTCATCACCTGGTAAACAAACACAGTTAATAAAGACCTTTATATAGCTCATTTCATATGCAGAAGGATGTTGAAACAAGATACGGATATGAAGGCAAACCGTGGATCTGAACACCTACAAACTCTGAAAAAGACCTGAACTTTGTAAGTCCTATCTCCACTCCAGATAGATTGCGAACTTTGCCACTAATTGACAAATTATACACAAGAATTCCTTTATTCACCACTGGAGTGAATTGAAGAAGTTGTTTAGCAGTGTACATAGGATGCTGGAGACAGAAGCAAAGAATGCCATATTCAAATGAAGGGGAGAGCATTGAGTTCCCTTCAGGAGGCAGAATTAAGTCTAAGAAGATTAAGGGCCTGCTTTTTCAGACTGGGCTTAACTTGGCTCCCCTTTCCTCATCCATATGAGAGCAAGACTGTTTAAACATTTTATGCCTATCTTTTGCCATTTATAATGTCTGTAACTTTTATATTTGTACAATTAAGGGAAAGGATATGCAAGTCACTCAGTTGCTACCCGGGGACTTGAGAGTCCCCGGTTAAATCTTCTTTACCGTAGATTTCCTTAGTGACCAGGGTAAGTCACATAGGGTATATCCACACAGAATAGTAGACCTGAGTCTGTGGACCCCACGCCTGCAGATTGGTGTTTCCAAGTTTGTGCTTGAGAGTCCACACTGCAGGATAAACCCAGGCCTCCCAACTGTACTAATGTGTCCAAACTGCACTGCACAGACTCAAATCAGACCTCTGCTTCTGGAAGTGTATCCCAAGGTTCCTTGCCAACTGTTGCTGCTCTAGGGCTTGGTTTGTAGTAAGATTGTGGGAGAACTTGTCTATTCATCCCATGTGACTTGACCAGAAATGGTTTAAACCCACCGATACATTCAGCCAAGCCATTTTGTGTCCACACACTACCATTATCCCAACCCAGTGGAGGAACTTCTCCAGATCACGCTGTCAGTCCTATTTCGGGAATCAGGCAGAGCATCTGTCATCTGCTGGTGGATATTTTGTCAATTGTTTTTGACCTTCCCAATGCATCTCTTGGAGCAGGATACTAACATGCCAGCTGTAACCCAGCTGATGCTGCTCAAACCTGTTGCCACAACTGCAGATTCCCCCCAAACCAGCACTTCTGGAGTAGGACCACAAGTGCAGACTGCAAGATTGGATGATCCTGTGGACCTGAGATGAACAGCAGTGGCTCCAGAACTTTCACATAAAAAAGCAGGCATTCCTGGGGGGGTTGTGAACAGCATGCTCTAATCCTCTCCAGCGCCACAACACTCACAAGGGTCAACATGATGGTCCAGTAGTACATCACCATAGCCATCCAGAAGCTGGCTATCCCAGACTGCTACAGGTCTGTTGCTAACCAGTTTGGAGTTGGCGAGTCAACTGTGCAGGTTGTTGCAGTGAAGGTTGGTGAGGTGATCAGGACTGGGATGTGCCCAAAGGTGGTGGGCATTAAAAGTGTGCCTGAAATAACTGCTGAGAGAATGTGCTTTCTAAACTGCGCTGGGGTTATCGATGAGACTCATGTGCCTGTAGTTTGCCCTCTGTAAGGAACATGAGTATGTAAACTGGGAAAGACACTGCTCTGTCATTATGCAGGCCCTGGTCAACAATGGAGGCAGATCACAAGCCACAAAGGAGAAAAAATTGTGGTAAAAATTAACAAAATGCTGATTCAGCATGGAGATGCAGTACAGCCTCCTTACGAGCCCCCTGAGCCCATGCACCAGACATGACCGACTGCCAGCCACTGGGACACCAAACACAGACATGAAGCTGTAATTTGGACTCAGATTTCAGCCACCCCTGGACCAAATACAGATCCTGGTTATGTTTGGACTCATCACAGACAGCTTTTGATTCAGTGTACAGGCCATCTGGGACAGTGCAAGTTTGGCTGATTTAGAAGGTGCTTTGTATTACCAGGGAGGGGGAATTGTGACATACTATGCCCTGGGGGAACATCTTTTAACCCCCATATTCCTAATCTGTATATAACTGTGATATTGCATATGAATTGTTTTGTATTGTTAAAAAAAACACCCTGTATTTCTTTTGTCCAATACATGGACATTTTCATAATCTACATATATTTGGATTTTCCTATATACATTCGACCATACCTCAGAGATCAGAAGAGTTTCTGTTTCAGACCCATCCCATTATGTGGGGGAGGGGAAATTAATATTTAATGGAATTTTTATGTAAAAGAAATCCTGTTTAAAATACTAAATAGAATATTCACGTACCACTTCAGAGAGAATAAGGCAATGAACAACTGGTGCATGCCCTGAAGTAATCAGTAGTCTGTTTATAAAACAGGTCACTATTTTATTTCCTGGGGGACTTGTTACGTGCCTTTCATCTGAAATTCTCAGAGCACTTACAAAGGCATTGAAATCTGACAAATAAGCATTAAAATTAATGATAAACAAACATGAAATTACAAACATTACCAAAAGACTTTTCTTCCCTAAATCCTGACACTATTTGACCTATTTGTTCATGTCTGACTGAAATATTATTATATAGCATTTATATAATACAAGAACATAAGATATGATATTGTATTAGCAGAACTAGGTGCACTATGAGGGGTTTCTACACCTTCCTTTGGGCACCCAGTATTAGCTAGCATTGGAAACAAGTAGAACAGTTTCTTTGTCAGAGAAGATCACCTCCATGAACAACAGAAATCTATGCCTGGTTTCCAGTTAAGGTAATAAGGTCTCTTATTGTTGCTTTTGAATGCCTGCCTATATTTGATCACCTGCACTAACGGCTAGAATACTCACCACCTACCTCTTATACCGAGTTTATAATCCACAGCTTTAGTACTATTATCCCAATTTTACTGATGGGAAAACTGAGGTGAAGTGACTTGCCCAAAGCTACCTAGCAGGCCTGTAGCAAAACAGAGAATCGTCCTCTCGTGAGCCCTAAACCATGAGCCCTGGTCCACCACCACTCTGCTCATTGGTGGAAGGCACGATTACCTTGCAATCAGAAAAGATGGCTGGGACTCGTGACTCTTGGATTCTATTCCCAGCTCTGCCCTGATTTACTGTGTGAACTTGAGTATATTACCCACTCTGTGCATCAATTTCCCCATTTGCATTAAGAATATAAT
Organism: Dermatemys mawii; assembly: GCA_007922305.1. Taxonomy (NCBI): domain Eukaryota; kingdom Metazoa; phylum Chordata; order Testudines; family Dermatemydidae; genus Dermatemys; species Dermatemys mawii. Next base: position 30,263,049 of record ML677350.1, on the reverse strand, counting down.
AATAATAATACCAACTTCACAGGAATGTTGTGATACAGAAAAACTCCCGTTTTTTTTACACAAGTCTAATTTGTTAATAAAATTTTGAGGAAAACAACCATCATTTAAAAATTAATGACTGACCAAAACAAAACTTGAGCTCCGCTGGTATGACTGAGAGGAAACTGCTGGCCAGATGTTCTGTGTGAGAACCTTGCAGCTTGGAATTCACCACTTCATTTAGTCTGAAATAGCTTTACTCGGATGACCTCACATTTTCCCCCCGCACATTTGAAACTTGGGGTTTGGAGCAGCAGGGACTTGTAAGGGAAAAGAGTTCAAGGAGGAGTGGGGTTTGTGATAGGCTCTCTTAGATTTCTGTAGGTAGGATGTACTTTTATATTGTGTCAAGGGCACATAGAGCATACACATAGGCCTTTAACATTTACAGAATTTAAAATACATAAATAAAGTAAAAGTTATGCCGTGGAGGCTGCATTTTCCTGCTACATTGACAAGAAGTAAATTAGAAGAGAAGGATGCTCATTCTGTATGGAAACCAATGCAAAAAGAAGTGCAATCTGAACAATGCCCCTTGATGTATCAATACATTTTGAAGTGTTTTCAGGACAGAGTGGTTTTGTTTTAACTTAACATATTTTTATTTATTTCATGGACTGATGGAGTCTAGGAATTTCATATGAAAATGGATAATCTGCTCAACCTTCCTTGAAAAATGGTGCTTCTTGCATCTGTCGCCATTTCCCCATCTCCAGATGAGTATATTCAGGTAAAACCACTCCTTCTGCCCATCTTGCCTCCCATTTCAGAATTACAGCTTCTAAATACCCCAAGAAGACACCAGAACTGGGACAGAAAGGGCAGAACAAGCCCCACTGTGATGCAAGCAGTTTGGCCTCAGCACTAGATTCCACCTACCACTGGGGAAGAGTCTGTAATGAGAACATTCATCTCAAGAAGAGGAAGAGGAGCAGAGGGCAAAGGAGTACCATTTCTCAAAGAGGAGGCCCATGTTTTCTAGTTTTTGGAGACCGTTCGTATTCACCGAAGAAATATGAGTCATGCAGGTGGGCCTGTGCCACAAAATCTGAATCCTGACCTTCTCAAAGTACAGTGCAGTTCAGATCCGGGGCCCTAATTTAGACCTGTATCCTGTTAAAATTAAGCTCATCACACTGAGAATATATATAGAAACAGCTACACACATATTAACAGCAATTTTAAGTTCAGTTTAATTTCTAATGCTTTTTTCCCCATTAGTTTGAACTTGGGATGAGTTTCTGTCTTGATTTCTCTTGCTTCCTACCTGTTAGCATGAAACTGCCAGATGATAGCCAGAAATAGCCAGACATAGAAAGGCTAAAAATTTGAGTTCTTTCTTAAATACTTGTTTTGTTTCTATGTTCATTTTCAGTGTGTTTACATGCCTATAAAAAGTTTGAAAGGAAAATCACTATATAAATTACTTGGAGATTTTCAGATGAAAAGGTGCTATGTAAATACAAAGATCATTGTTATTTTGGGTCCAATATTGAACTCCTTAAGGAGCCCAAACACTGCAATTAACTCCACATGGGCAGAGAGTCCTACTCCCCTGCAGAATTCCATTAACTTTAACAGGGCTCTGTGCAGGGGCAGGGAGATCTGACCGCATGGAATCAGTTGCAGAATAAGGAGCAGATTTTCAAAGGTATTTACATGCTTAAAAATGCCAAATGGGATTTTCAAAAGTGTTTAAGAAGGTTAGGCACTAAACGCCCACTGAAACTAAACACCTAACCTGCTTTTGCACTTTTGAAAATCCCACTTGGGGATATGTGCATCTTTAGGTGCCTAAATATCTTTGTCAATCTGGCCCGTAGTTCTCACTCAGACATAAGTCTCTGAAGTCATTAAGCCAAATCGTGCGCTCAGCCACTTCCAGGACTGAAAGTGATTTCCACTCTTGAGGCACGTGAGGATATTAAGTGCTGTCCTTGGAGCAATCACCCAAGATCACACAGATGCACCTAAAGCAAAGAGTGTAAAGGAAGAGACCTCAGCAGATTATTGCCTGTGACAGCATCAGGACTATCAGCTGGAGCAGATTGTGTTGAGCCAGTTCTTCTAACACTATGAAACCAAACTGTTCCTGTGCATTATGTGCTGACAGAAGATTCTTCCCCACTGAGCAGGAGAGTATAATGTGTACAGTCCAGATTAAGATTTGTGCAAATTAACATAGAAGATCACAGGAAAACCTGTCCATATTTCAGGTCTATGCTGAGCACCGCAATAGATGTACATTGCACAGTACTTTTCACCCCATTACAAGTTTTAATTATTTTTTTTTAAAAAAGCAACCAGCATATACAGGGAAGGCAGGTAGGAAAATTAATTGTTTAAGTTTTTAATTAAGATCATGGACGGCATTGCAATTGCTAACTGCATCTTGCAGATTAAAGGTATTTCATAATGGACATAGCTCATCCCAATTTGCAAATAAACTCTTGGGACTCTTGTAAAGTCACTATTTTTGAGGACTTTTTATATTGCTTAAGCAATATACAATACCGTACAATGATCATTTTATTATGTTTTCTATAATGTCAGTTACAGCTATAGGGCCTGCTTCTGCTCCTGCTACAGTGAATGGGAGTTGTGCGATTGACTTCAATGGGAGCAAAAATGGGACCAAAATCTAGGAAGGTAGCCATAGCAGCAATAGAAATGTCCCATATTTTTATTATTTCCAAATAATATAAGCCTAGTGATAATGGTATCAGTTTGTACCAATGGTACCAGGATGGTACCAAAATGTACCATAGAATTTCTATCTACAGAAATTCCATTTTTGAATAATACAAGTATAGCAGTAGGACTACTGACCACATGGCCAGGAGGGTGACAGTGACTGTGAAATGATTAGGGAGACTACAAAATCAGGAAACCTAATAGCGCTCATAATGTACTTAAATTTAACATCCTCATTGGGGGAAAAATACCAAAGAAATCCACTACAGTAGCATTTAACGTCAAACACAAAAATGAGGAAGCTAATTAAATGGAAATTAAAAGGCACAGTAACAAGAGTGCCTGCAAGATGCATGGAAACTATTTAAAAACACTATAAATAGAGGCTCAGACTAACGTATTCCTGTCTAGAACAACAAAAACAGTAAGAAGACCAAAAAATTCTACCATGGCTAAACAACAGAGTAAAAGAGGTAGTTAGAATCAAAAAGACATCCTTTACAAACTGTAAGTCAAATCCTACTGAGGAAAATAGAAAGGAACATAAACTTTGGCAATTCAAATGTAAAAAGGTAATTAGGCAGACCAAATTTTTTTTTAAAGAGCAACTAGCAAAAGACACTAAAACTAATAGCAATTTTTTAAAAGTATATCTGAAGCAGGAAGGGTGCCAAACAATTAGTGGGGCCATTGGATGATTGAGATGCTACAGGAGCACTCAAGGAATACAAGCTTGTTGTGGAGAAGCTAAGTCCTGCATCAGTTTTCATTGCAAAGGAGTCCCACACCTGTGCCATTCTTTTTAGGTGACAAATCTGAGGAACTGTCCCAGATGAGGTGTCAATAGAGGAGGTTTTGGAACAAATTAATAAATTAAACAGAAATAAGATTGATATTCACCCAAGAGTTCCAATGGATCTCAAATATTAAATTACAGAACTATCCACTGTGGTATGTAACTTATTTAAATCAGCCTCTGTACAAAAATGACTGGAGGATAGCTAATGTGACGCCAATTTTTAAAACACACTCCAGTGGCTATCCTGGCAATTACAGGCTGGTAAATCTATCTTCAGTACCAGGCAAACTGGTTGAAACTATAGTAAAGGACAGAATTATCAGAAACAAAGATGAACATAATGCTGGGGAAGAGTCAACACAGCTTTTGGAAAGGGAAATCATGCCTCACCAATCTATTAGAATTATCTGAACATGTCAACAAGCATGTGGACAAGGGTAGTTCGGTTGATATAATGTACCTGAACTTTCAGATAGCATTTGACAAGTATGAGTCAGGATCCTTTGGCCCTACATAATATTAGGCCCTCAGTCCCCTGCCTCCTTCTTGATACTAACAGTCACTCAGATCACAAACATCCAGACCATTTTAGCAGAGATGACGTAGACACGACCAAGTTGGCTTCTGGCAATAGCTGTATTGTGGTCTAACATGATCAGGTCGGCTTCTGTCAGTAGCTGTATTGTGGTAGAGTAAGGAAGTAAAACGTCACCATTCCCATGGTAACTATTTGACTGGGGAAACTTAGTGACATCTTTGGACTTCTCACCGTCAGCAAAACAACTTGGCCGTCCAAAACCACCAACTTGGCCGTCTAAAACATATAAATACCCTGCTGGTAGCACGGCTACTGTGCAGAGGACACCCATCTCAAAGGTATCACGTCGATCTCGAGCCTCTGTCCGCTTGGGTCTGGACTGTCATAGAGGGACGCCGGTGACATCCAACGAGTGAGAGTATTCGGAACCAGGGAAAGATTCAGGATTACCACTTGAACTATCTCCCTTAAAAGCATAAGGAAGAGGTACCTTGGAATAGAATAGAGTAAGGCCTAAGGAACTCAGATTGTCTTATATGTAATAGTAACATAAATATATGTCAAATGATTAGATGTTGTGTTTAGTCTATAAGTGCATGTATAAGGAATAAGAGTTAAAGTAAACAAGTGCTAAAGTAAGATAAATACCTGTATTGTGTAATTCAATCTACCATATTATCAGTAAAAGCCATTATTATCAGAAGACTGTGTCTGTCTGAGAATTATTGTTCCATACTCCAGTATTCATAAGTATCCAACCCCACTGTCCCGAACCAAAAAGGCCGTGATCCCGCAGATAGCCCCGAACAAGTTATCCATAACTTGAGAGGGGTCGGTCATCTGCTCGGACACTGTTGCAACAAGGTCCCACACCAAAGACTCTTAAGCAAAGTAAACAGTCCCGGCATAAGTGGGGAGGTCATCTCATGGATCAGAAACTGTTTAAAAGATAGGAAACAAAGGATAGGAATAAATGGTCAGTTTTCACAATGTAGAGAAGTAAATAGCAGCGTAATCAAAAGATCTGTAGTGGGACAGTGCTGTTCGACATATTTATGAATGATCTGGGAAAAGGGATAAACAATGAGGTGGCAAAGTTTGCAGATGATGATACAAAATTACTCAAGATAATTAAGTCCAAAGCAGACTGCAAAAAGTTACAAAGAGATCTCACAAAACGGGGTAACGGGGCAACAAAATGGCAGATGAAGTTTAATACTGAAAAATGAAAAGTAATGCATATTGGAAAGCATAATTCCAACTATTCACACAAAATGATAGGGTCTAAATTAGCTATTACCACTCAAGAAAGAAATTTTGGAGTTATTGTGGATAGTTCTTTGAAAACATCTGCTCAACGTACAGTGGCAGTCAGAAAAGGTAACAATGTTAGGAATCATTAGGAAAGGGATAGATTAGACAATAAATATCAGAATGCCAATATATAAATCTATGGTATGCCACGCCTTGTATACTGTGTGCAGTTCTGGTTGCCCCATCTCAAAAAAGATATATTAGAAAGTGAAAAGGTACAGAGAAGGGCAACAAGATATGATTAATGGTATGGAACAGCTTCTGAATGAGGAGAGATTAAAAGGGGACTGTCCTGCTTGGAATAGAGAAACTTATGGGGGGAATACAGGATAGAAGTCTTTAAAATCATGAATGGTGTGGAGAAAGAGAATAACATAACAATTCACTTAACACAAGAACCAGGAGTAACCCAAAGAAATGAATAGACAGCAGGCTTAAAACAACCATAAGGAAGTACTTCTTCACACCACACACAGCCTATGAAACTCATAGCCTGGGGATGGGTCATTGCCTGGGGATGGGTCATTTGATAATTGCCCTTTTCTGTTTATCTCCTCTGAAGCATCTGGCACTGGTCACTGTCAGAACACAGGATGCTGGGTTAGATGGACCATTGATCTGATCCAGTATGGGCATGCTTATGTTTTTATGTAATCGGACTAATCCTCATTTGTGTCAGGGATAGTGTGAATGGTTGTTCTAAGCTACCTTTCTGCTTATCTGAAAGTTGGATAGCTGAGATCAAAAAAAAGAGTCCCCAGGATAACCTACAGCAGCCTAAACTTTAATTTTTGTCTATCAAGCTTAGGAAATTGCAAAACATGTAACGTGAATCATAAGCTGAAAAATGACATTCCCACAGCACTATGAGCTGAGATCTTCAGAGTTTCATAGAAGATTCAAATGCTCAAATTCCATTAATTTGAATGGAGTTGAAAGTGAGTCTGAATCCTTTAGGGAACTTGAAAATCCCAGCCAGAGCACTAGAAATGAAATTCTCCCCTTTGCAAAGAGCTATCACAAGGTCTTTGCTCCACAGAAGTCCCATATGAGCCCTATGGAATCTTTCGATGAAGAAAGAAGGTAAAAAAAAAAATTACAGAGATGCTTGGCCAACAATTTTAAGGATGTTATTTGCATGTAAATTGTTCACTCTTTAAGAAACCGCAATGCTATTTTAACATGCACCAAAATTTTGCCATGGATGTTCTAAAACCTTTTATTTTTTTAGCATAATTAATTTAGACAGCAGGAACAAACTGTTTATTATTTAGGACACATATTTGATCCACTCAGTCAGCACTGAGATGGACATGGATTTGAAGATTCCACCGTTATTGCACAGTTACAAAAAAATTCTACTGCTTTCATTTCACAAGTCCTTTCTCTGACTGTCTTCTCTATTCTGAATTCAAGTCATGTTCTTCATTTATTTGGAAACCAGTTCTTTGCGAAAAGGCTACACCTGGAATCATGGCTTTAGCTTGATTCACGAAAGCACGTAAGAATGTGATTGCCCCCACTCCACCCCTTCCATGAGGTCCCGCTCCTGCCCCACCTCCTCCTCTGAGCATGCAGCTTCCCTCTCCGTCCTGGAAAGCGCTAGGCACCGCCAACAGCTGTTTGGCAAACAAAGCAAGAGCAATATAGGAAGTCCAGAGATGGAAACACAAGCAAACAAATCTAATTTAATAAGAAATTACCAGCCTAATTACCGGTGCTTCCCAGGAGCCCTCTGCAGCGGTGGCCAGGAACGGTAAGCCAGGCTTCCTGCCACCCTCCCGCCTCCCTCTGCAGGAGGCTTACCTCTCCTGGCCACCGCTGCAGAGGACTCCTGCGAAGCACCCCCCCAGCTTGTTTATTGAGGCCACAGCAGCAGCGCCCAGAAGCCAGGGCTCGACAGAGGCCCAGCCAGGCAGCAGAGAAGCCTCCACTTCTGGCCTCTCCCTCCCGCAAACTGCTATAGTGTGGGGGCGGGCGCCAGGAAGCTTGGCAGGCCACAGGGAAGGGCTTTGCGGGCCGCATATTTGAGACTCCTGACCTAACAGCTAACAGGACAAAAGCACATACCTAAGTATTAAGACAGCAGATATCAGAAATTCTTCTAGAAACACACACAATCAGCATACATGCAAAAATACTGCACAGGATCGTGCAAGAAATAATTAGAGGTAATACTGTGAGAGGATAATGGAACATAAAAACGGCCATATTGGGTTAGGCCAATGGTTCATCCAGTCCAGTAGCCTGTCTTTCGACAGCGGCCACTGCCAGACGCTTCAGAGGGAATGAACAGAACAGGGCAATTATCAAGTGATCCATCCCCTGTCATCCAATCTCAGCTTCTGGCAGTCAGAGGAAAATAAGAGAAAGAACATGATGTATTATGTAGCTTTTACATGTTCCTCCACTTGCACCACAAGTAAAAAAAAGATCTCAATTTTATTTTTAATCAAAATTAAAGTAAAAACAATCAATAATGCAACAACCTTTACTGCTGTGGGATTCCAAAAATATTCATATGCTTACAAATGGGTACATCACTAGATCAGCAGAATAATTTGCATGTTTCAAGCTGACATATATGTAAAATAGCCAACAGCATATCAGCATTAATGAGACAAGTCAATCTGAGTAAACATCTCAATTTCAGTCTGAACAATCATTACAGCTAGAACTGTTTAAAAAATCCACCACACTCATGTTTGACAGTGGAAACTGGATTAACTTCGTTCCTATTTATACAGTGTGAAATAGAATCTCCAAAGAATCTTTTGGATCTTGTCAAAGCTATTGTTATGGTAAGCAAGTATAAATTATTTTAATTTATGGGAGGAATATTAGATTGTTATTAAAATATAATGAAAGGCCATTTTTTGCATTTAAATAAAATTATTGTGGAAAATAAAATCAAAGTAAAAGCCAGAGCAATTATTGCACAGAATTTTCACTTAAATTCTGTCCTCTCATTCCTTATCCATTTATAATATATTCCATTGTCTTTCAACCACAAAATTAGAATGGAATGATCAGCTTGCAGAATTACTTTAACTAAGACACTTCAAACACTGAAATTATAATTTGTTTTATTTGAGAGATGATTAAAATGTATAATAAACTAGGTATATACAATTTTTGTAAATGATTTTTGTTTTCAGAAAGGAATTGACCTTTCCCCAGAGGGGAAGGAGATTTGAAAAGACTATCCCTTTCTGAGTTGCTTTAAATCCAGCAAGCATATGAATTTGATTTACTACCAGTTAAAAGAGGGAGTAGAGAAGTCTCTCTGCTGAATTAAAGCATTCCCCATCCCCACCGCCACCTTTATCTTTTCTTCTTATTTGATTCTCCCCTAGAATTTTATGATTTTTAAATATTAAACAAAGATTCTGATGTGCAGCTACTGGCTATTGGAATGCACTTGGGTTTTGCATTTAAACTATTCAATGTGCTTACCAAGCTCCAGCATGTTATTCCTGACTGACATGCCAGCTAAAACAACTGCTTTCTGATCTTAAAGCAGTTATTTTTGACCACCAAGGCCGCCACAGTAAGAAAATCATATGTACAGAAGTAAACATTTTAACTAGATGCATCCCTGGAGTACTTCTATTTGCTTCGATGGAGTTAAGCCAGGAATATATATATGGCCTTTTGATTTCAGTTTGAGCAAACATGCTTAAGAAGGGAGCTCTAGCATGAAACAAGGAAGCTGCAAATGAGTATTTTTTTAAAACCATGCTGGTTCTGACTCCAGAGAAATCTTGAAGCACATGCCCCTTCCCTGATATGTCACAAGACTGAGGTGACCATCCACAAATAAATATAAGTCAGGTGAGACTGTTATTGAATAGAAAGGCTACTTAACATTCTTTATCAATGTTGTATTCTCTTTTTCTGTAGCTCACCAACAGTGAAACTGTGATTTTTTTTTAAAGGAGTTGGCTCATGAAAAAGTAAATATATCACTTACTCAAAAAATTTTGGCCCCTTGTGAATTTCCCCACCATTTAAAAAACTATTCCTACTCAAGGAGCAGAGCCTGGCTCAGAATATGAAGGACATATTTTCTGTATGCTTACATGGTATTTAGATATTTTGTTCAACTAATTTCCTCATTCAGGAGAAATCACTAAGATTGCCATGCATATAAAAATAATAAGCAAATCTCAGAAGAAATTTTCAAACTGCATCTTTCAGAGGGTTTAGCTATGCATCATGCATTGTGCCTATAAGCCATGATTAACATATAATGATGGTTTAGATTAAAAAATACGTAGTCCTGCCTCAGTGCAGAGGACTGGACTAGATGACTTATCGAGGTCCTTTCCAATCCTACATTTCTATGATATCCTCCAAAAAGGAGAAACACTGAGGTAGCCGTTAGAATTAATAGCAGCTACTGTAGACAAACAACAAGAGACTTAAAGTATAATGTATTGCTAGAAGGAAAAGTTCGGACTTTCAAATTCAGGCCCACAACATTCGGGTGCTAGGTATAACAGTGGTGGGGAGGGAGTCGGGGGGAAAGCATTGCCTTCATGGACAACTTTCTGGCAGATCTGCTAAAGTTGAATATGAAAGATGATCCCTTTTATTTACTGAAGTATTATTCTATAACGATATGTAATGAGGCAGGTGGTAGAGGCTGCCAGAGGGACATTTATAATGACCTTGATATTTTCAAAGTCTCTGTTAACTTCTCTATTTGTGTTTCTAAATTTCTTTTCTATTTCAAAGGCTCACCAGCTCTTTCACACTTCTTTGTTAACTGAGTTTCAGAGACTTCATGCAGAGCTTTGATGTCCTGGCATTTTTCTCTGTCACACACCGGGGTGGGTGGTGTGACCTAGTGATGTGAACAGGAGTCTGGCCTAGTGGCCTAAGCAGAATCAGAGGACAGAACCAGAGGAGTGGTCAGGGGACAAGCCAAAGATCTGAGTCAGGAGTCCAGAGGAAGGTAGAGACTAGGACTGGAGCAGGAGAAGCCATGGGCTAGAGCAAGGGCTGGTACAAGAAGCAGAGCTGACGTTGCCTTGGGTGTGGAATGCACTGATCAAACACTGTGCTGCTGTTGCTACAAGGTTGAATGGAGATCTTTTCACCCTCTCCAATCAGAGAGCACAGTCACTTAGCCACTTACTTGGCCCAGCTGAGGTCAGCAGGTTGCTATGCGACCAAGCCCAGAGTCAGATGAGCTCATGGACGGTGTTACAGGTGCGCGACCATGAAGAACACTGTGGTCAGGGGGTGCCAGGGTTCAGAAGCAAGGAGTGGGGCTGGCCTAGGATGTGAGGTCATGGAAGAGAGCTCAGGATAATAGGAGCGGGAGGAGGCAGCAGAGCCTATAGGCAATTTGCTTGGGGGGGCGCGGGGAATCCAGGGAGTCAGCAGGCACCAGGGGCACCAAAATACAAATTCGCTCAGGCTACCATTTTCCCTAAGGCCAGCCCTGGCTGAGCTCCTGTCACAAACATCCTGAAGTACTTTTGTTCTGTCAGATTAGTATCTGGCTCAGTCAATAGAGTTTAGGGTTGCCAACCATCCCAGATTAGCCAGGAGTCTACCAGAATTGGTCTTGATCTCCTGGTGGCTATTGAAAGCAATCCAGGAAATTTTAATAGACCACTAAAAGTCCAGTCAGTGGCACAGCAGGGCTAAGGCAAGCTCCTTACCTGTCCCGGCTCTGCACAGTCCCCGGAAGTGGCTGGCATGTCTAGCTCCTAGGCAAAGGGGTTTTCGTGTGCTGTCCTTGCCCTGAGCGCTGACTCTTCCAACTCCCATTGGCTGGGCACATGGTGAATGGGAGTTGCGGTGGCAGTGCCTGCAAGCAGGGGCAGCGCATGTAACCACGTGGCCCCTTTGCCTAGGAGTTGGATATGCCAGCTGCTTCTGGGAGCTGCCCGAGGTAAGCGACACCCAGCTGAAGCCTGCACCTCTGCCCCCTCAAATACCCCAACCCATTACCCCAGATCAGAACTCCCTCTTGCACTCAAACTCCCTCCCAGAGCCCACACCCCAAACCCCTGCCCCAGCCCTGATCCCCTTCCTGCACTCCAAACCCCTTGACCCCAGCCTGGAGCCCCCTCCTGTACCCCAATTCCCGCATCCCCAAGCCCACCGCAGAACCCCTCCCTGCACCCCAAACCCTTCATCCCTGACCCCACTCCAGAGCGTGCCACCCCCTCCCCCCGCAGACAGAGCCTTCACTCTCTCCTGCACCCCAACTCCCTGCCCCAGCCTGGTGAAAGAGAGTAAGGGTGGAGGAAGGGTGAGCAATGGAGAAAGGGGGGATGGAGTGAGCAGGGGTGGGGCCTCGGAGAAGGGGTGAGGGAGGAGCGTGACCTCAAGAAGGGGAGGGCAGGACATGTGGCAAGAGTGTTCAGGTTTGTGTGATTAGAAAGTTGCCAACCCTAATACAGTTTGAATTTTATACTCCCTTAGCCATGAGTTTAACTCTTACTTTGTGCATCAAGTTTGTGGTGAAGCTGAGGTAAATTAGTTTTACCTGAAAATATACATATATCTTCAATAGATATTATGGGTAAAATCATGGCCCCATAGAAGTCAATGATGAAATTCCCATCAATTTCAACAGAGCTAGGATTTCACCTTATTTGTGTGTCAACCCAGACATCTCTGGGTCTGGCCATATCAGAGTGAACTGGCTCATCTAATACTTCAGGATCTCCAGAGTAAATCAGGTGATCAAGTACTAATAACTCTCAGACTGCCATCAATGGCCTAGATTCAGGAAAGCATTTAAGGGTATGCTTAAATTCATTCTTATTCAGGAAATTCATGACCTAGCCCTATGCAAGTAAAAAGTGCAAAAACCGTGCTCTAAGTTTGTGAAGGATTTTGGGATTCATCAGGGTGACAAGTGGGAAATACTATTAGTTATTATTTCATTCTGTAACAAAATGCATTTAGTTGAGGTGCAAAAATGTCAAGGTTACTCATAAGTTCAGGCTTATGCATTACTGTTGTGTTGCAAGTTAAAATAGTGCCAAGAAGAAATCAAAGGAAAAAAAAACCCATAAGGGACACTATCAAGATAAACATTTTAAGATGTGCTTACCTGTCACAAATAAAATGCTATGTTATTAAAAACAGAATTTTTTAAAATCTAATGACCTGATTTTCAAGGTCTGAAGCACCTGCAGCTCCCATTGACTTCACTTTTGAAAGTCAGGTGATAAATGTACATTTTTGCCATTTACACTGATAGTTTACATTTTGCATTTCATTCATTTCAGACAGTAACACTTTAGATTGCTCAGTTATTTTTTTCTATTTCTTGTGAGCTAGCAGAATGATCATGTGTCTGGCTTCAGAACATACAGGAAGTGAAAAACAAAACAACTTTTCACTGATTATAAACAAATATATTTATTCATATTTAGGTCTTGTATATTTGTTTTTAAACAAAACCAAACCTGAATTTGTGGCCAATGGCCCTCAACTGGCAAAGCATTGAAGTGTGTACTTAAACTCTAGTCACATGTTTGAAGTTAAGCATATGCTTAGGTTCTTTTCTGGATCGGGGTCCAAAGTGTCTACACTATTCCCATCTATCACTTTAAAGAGTGTAATATGAAACAATATAATAAGCTACTGAGTAACATCTGCTAAATCTAGGAAATGTCATGCATTTTAATTTTTATATATATACCTGCTAGCTGCACAATGCCATGCCTTGCAACATCATAGTATGGATGATTAAAGCTTAGTTCAGTGTCTTCACATGCTGCTGGTGTGAAGGTCTTTTGCTTTTCCATTATTGCATGTTCTGCCTCATCTTTCTGTAATTCTAAAGCAGAAAGCAAGAATTTATAAAATCAACTGCTAAAAAACCTTCTTTTATCTCACATACAGTATTGCAAAATTGAGATCCACCCTCCATCCTCCCAATGATGCCAGCTTTCTTCACTCACTCATTTATTACATTTTCAATGAAGCACCTTCATATTTTCTCCTATGCTGGGCTGCATACATGGGAGGAGCTCCCCATAAACATCTGCAGCAAAGCTTTCTCACTGCCCTCCTTTAAGTTCTTCTCGGCTACGATGCCCACAAAAACTTGACAGCGGCTAGGTAGTTGTTATGCTGTGACCACTGCTTGTCATAACAACCAATGTTGTCTCACTGTTTCCTTACACTTCCCTATGTCTGTCTGTCATATCTAGTTTTATATTTGGATCATAAGCTCTTTGAGTCAGAAAAATCACTGTCTGAAACTTTAAATGCACTGGGGGATACAGTGAGTTAGACAGCCTAAGAAAACACTCAGGGCGTGATGCAAAACGCAGTGAACTCAATAGGAGTCTTTCCATTTACTTGAGTGGACACTGGATTGGTCTCTCAAGGCCCAAACTACCTTCCACTGAAATTTTCAGTGAAAGGTAGACATTGTTCTTTACTGTACATGGACATGGGATAATCCCATCAAAAGAGATGATCCCAAGCATGCACAAGCCGTGGTGTAGGAAAACAAATACCTAGATCAAATACATTGTCAGCTGAATGCAAAGTCACAGCCATTAGTATTTCAATACTGTTCAAAAGAATGACTGAGAAATATACTAGAGTAAAATTATAACTAACACGCAAGTGACCTGATGGCTTAAATTAAGAAAGGCTGATATTTAAAGACACACATTACTGTCTTCCCAAAACATATCACTCACTGTATGTCAGCTGTTTCTTTATCATACAAGTTATATTAAGATGAAGTTAGCAATAATGTTAATAAGAGGAGGTTATTTGCCTATAACTGGAGATTCTTTGAGATGTGTGGTCCCCATCTGTATTCCACTGAGGGTTACACATGCACACCATGTGTCTGGAGTTGGAGAATTTGAAAGTAGTATCTGTTGGTTTGTGCATATGCCTTGGTTCGCCTTGTGCTTCTGTCCGAGGCAATAAAGGGTGGGATGGACAGACTGGATCTTCAGTTCCTTCCCTGTTCTGAACTGACCAATCTGCAGCAGAGGGGAATGTGGCAAGGAAGTGGAATACAGATAGGGACCACACCTCTTGAAGAACCTCCAGTTATAAGTAAGTTACCTCCTTTTCTTCTCTGAGTGATGGTCAAGTGACTATTCCACTTAGGGTGACCAGTATTTAAGTTGGAAAAGGGTGCAAGGAAAAAGATGGAATGGTTGTGTGGAGAACTGCTGTGTCAAAGGAGGCATCTGCTGCTGAGTCCCGCACTTAGGTGTAGTGTGCTGCAAAAGGTGTGCACCAAACTCCGCATGACTGCTCTATATACGTATACATGTGGAATGTCCTGAAGGGAGGCTGTGGTTGACGCCTGGGCTCTTGCAGAGTGAGCCTGCATCCCTGTAGGAGGTAGGCTGGATAGTTAGGTAGCAGAGTTTAAAGCAACCAGGTGGAGGAGTTTAAAGCAACCAGAAATCCATTTGGAATTCTTTGGATGGAGATGGCATGCCCCTTGAGTCTCTCTGCTACTGCCACAAGTAGTCAAGGGGACTTCCTGATTGGTTTTTGCTCTCTCTAGGTAGAAAGCAAGAGCTCACCACACATCAAGGGAATGGAGTTAACATTCCTTTGCAGAAGCAGGTGGTTTTGGAAAGAAAACAGGTAAATAGATGGTTTGATTGATGTGAAACTGGGAGATCACCTTTGGTACAAATTTGAGGTGGAGACATAGGGAGACTTAATACTTGTGGAACACCATCAAAGTCAGGTCTGTCACCAGAGCCTTGAGCTTGCTGACTCATCTCACAGAAGTAATTGCAACCAGGAAGGCAACATTCATAGAAAGGAGAGACATGGAGCATGAAGCTAACAGCTCAAAGGATGGTGTTGTTAGCATAGAAACCATATTCAGGTCCTACTGGAGTATGATCATTTAGACATGTGGGAAGGTTCTGATGAGGCCTTTCCAAGACCTACCAGCAAGCAGATGCATAATGATAGTAACCTTTCACTGGAGGGTTAAACACACTAACTGCCACCAGGTGGACTCACAAAGAGCTGAGGTGAAACCTGATGACTTTAAGGAGAGACTGTAGTCCAGGATTGGGGATCCCCACTGATTCTGGTAAGACTCTTTTGTGTGTGAGCCCAAGCTGAGAAGTGTTTCCACTTGGCTTGGTAACATTGCCTAGTGGAGTCTTTCCTGCTGCTGGAAAGAATGTTTTGTGCAGCCAAAAAACATGTCCATGGCGGTGAGTGGAGCCCCTCTTTGGGGAGGCTAGCCCTGGCTCCACCCCTTCTGCCTGCGCCCTGTTCCTACAGCCCAAGACTCCCCTATCCCACCCCGCACAGCTGGAGCCTCAAGGGTCACACCAAAGAGGAGATCAGATACACTCAGTGAAGCCACACCAGGTGTATAAGTATAATCAGTTTTATTGCCAAAGTATAATAAGCTTCCCAGCCTTCACGCATTACTAAGTATGTGTTTTCCAGCAACCAAGCAGGCAAGCAAGAATCAGTGCTTACGCCCCTTCTGCTATGTACAGTCTTGGCCCTCCAACCTTGTCCCCGAGGGCTTGCTCCAGCGTGGGGAGTTCCTGGGTACCTACAAGGCCAAGATCCGCAGGTGAAACTGTTCGTCTAAAGGAATTCTCATGGGCGTTTTTATCGTCATCTCTTTCTCAGAGGGCGTATACATCCACAAGCAGACTCTGGCAGGAAACACTGTTGCTTTCTATTTCCACACTTAACACTCTTGGGTCCCTGCTTCTCTCTTCGCTTGTTTACCCAGTCGGAGTGGCTGCAAGGCAGCCCGGTTGATCAAAGCCAGTTCACTACTAGCTCCACCCAGACTGTCCTGTAATAACAGGCCAAGGTAACTTGTGGTCAGCCCCAAAACTGAGACACCCGCCAGCCAGAGGAGCCTCGAGTGACTCACAGCCTCTCAGGCCAAAGGAGCCACGGGCTGGCTGAAACCCCGACCGCATCCACACACACCTGGAGCAGGAACCACGGGCTGGCTGAAGCCCAGAGCACCGTCCCCAACTGCCTGGAGGAGTCCTGGACCAATTTTCAGCCATGCCACGCCTCCTTTCCCCAGATCCCAAGCCTTCCGGGGAAAAGTGTGTCTGTTCCAGAAGACGCTTTTGCTATGCAGGTTATGGGGGTGCTGAGGAGGCGGTGTTTGCTTCTCAGCTTCATGGGTTAATCAGTAATCTCTCGGGAGTCCAAGGTGAACACGGGAAGCTGAATAGCACATAGTGCCTCCTCAGCTGCCCCGGAACCTGAAAACAGCATGATCTTGTGTGGAAAGCTATCAGCAAACTTCCTGAATTTGTTGTAATTAGGGAAATCATATTTGACTAATAATGCCTGATAGTTTGAGATTCTCACTAGCAAGCTGGAAGATAAAAATACTTTACAGCCCAGAAGATCTAAGCACTTCCCTTCTTGATCTGTAGATCGAGGGTGGTGTTGTTTAGATTTTCTGTAGTATCCTGAACTATAAGGGAATTTGGGGGTGGAGGTCAGAACAGAAATTTGGCGTCTTTGGCTGGAACATAGTAGCATTTTTTCACTCCTTTGGGAGTAGCTGTGACTGTGGTAGGGGTGTGCCATACCGTTTTGGCAGCTTCCAGTATGGCTTTGCTAATCAGCCATGCTAGTCTCACTGGCGAAGGATATCCAGACGCTTGTGCTGGGAATCTTGGATCTTTTCTATGGTGATCTGGAGCTTCCCCTAGACTTTCCTTAACAGCTCCTGGAACTGTCTGAATTGATCTGGTGGAGGATTGATCTGGCTGATGCAGCCACTGTGTTGTCAGGAGAGGAAGAGAGATGCCCTTTTAGTACTGGAAGAACTACTGGGATCCATCATTGGGTCTGCATGCTGGTCGATGGATCCACCCCACCCTTATCACCTTGCATGAAAGCACAAGGTTAGCCAAGGTTCTCCAACTCTGAATGTATGGTGTGCATGTGTAATCCTCAGTGGAGTACAATAGGAACCATTACTGTAATAGGACCATTATTAACTCCACTTTTTGAGTATTTCAACAACAACATTTTGCATTCTGAACACCTATGTATTTCATATAACTTGACCACTATTTGAGATACGTATGGGAAAAGAGAGTATATAAGGTATTGATTCCAATCAGATTTATGTGCAAATAATCAATAACTGTGGGGGAAATACTCTTTCTAAATAATTTCCTTGTTTTGTTTTCCATTGCACAATTTCCAATATCTTTCAGATTATCCTTTAAACAGCAACATATTATGGTTGTGGGGTTTGGTTTTTTTTTGTCTCATTTGCCTTTTAACATGACTTTGTAAATAAAATACATTTAAAAACATTAAAAATGATTACACTCATGGCTGGGCCTGGGATTTGTACAGGTATGCGTGCGTGTGTGGTTTTCTTTAAATTTCATTGCCTTCTTCCTGAACTCACAATAAAAAATCCATAGAAAATAAAATAGTGGCACTTCTAGTCTTAGAAAAAAGATGTAGCTATTAAAATAACTTATTTGTGACCTCCACACACATGTAAAGATAAAATTCTTAACATTACCTACATATTTATACTTCTCTACCTTTTAAAAATGATGAACTACAAAAGCAAAAATATACCACTCTAAACAGCTGGATGCTGTGGCTGTAAGGACAGAACACTTATGCCTCGAGAGCTGGTTGGGAAGTAATGGATAACAAAAACACAACCCAGACATGATTACAAAAAAAAAACAACCAACCAACCAACAAAAAAACCAACTTTGAATAATATTAAAAATCAGAACAACTGTGTTCAGTTTTGCGTTTGAATTTTAAGTTTCTGCACAGTATAGTCAACCTTAGTTAGTAAACAAATGAAAAACAATAAAGCGGGGCAGGGATAGAAAGAGTTATATATTAAACATCATGGAGTAGAACAGGGGGAGTTGTTTAGTAAACAAATGTATTTACAAACACTCAGTTCACCAGAATCAATTGATATACAAAAGGCTGAATTGACTTAAATATGTAGTATACTTTTTAACATAAAAGACCCAGAAATTTAAACCAAAGTGTTTTAAACACACAGCCACTCTTAAGCTTTTTTTGTTCTGTATATAGGCAATCTCAAGTGTAAAAATTTATAATTAACTCTGACTGGTTAAGAACTGCAGATGTAAAGCAAACGTGTATTCATTTGTACTGTAGTTACCTGCAGTGATTAAAGAGGCCCCACTATAAATCATGAACTTTTTTGAGACTAGCTACCTTGAACCGGTTGAAATAATTCCTTATTAACCATTCTTTAATTTTTGGCAAAGGGAGGAGGGAGGATGTCTCATAGTAAAAAAAAGTTCATTATTCCAAACAGAGAAGAACCCAACTATTGTGTTTTGCCTATATATGATAGGAGTTCATCACCCTGCTTCAGTTCCTACTGGCAGTTACTACTGTTAACCCTGGCTCTGAGGGAAAAGGAAAGGCCTGATCCAAAGCCTACGGAGATCAATGGGATTCTAATTTCCACTGACTTAAGTGGATTTTGGCTTTAGTCCCAGGACTAAAATGGGAGCCGGCTGTGTGGAAGTGGGAAATGGGAAATGATGTCTGGGAAATCAAAGTGATAATATGGGACAGAGCTGGAAAGACAGAGTAAAATATAGATTGTGAAAGGATCTTCTTCCAAAATTCAGTCTGGCATCCTCAAAAGTCAGAGTTTTTTTGGGTTTTTTAAACACTGATTTTTCAAAATGATGAGCCCCATAAAACCAGGGTCATATTGCTAACACATTCAGAGGTAACATGCAATACCCCAATCTCTATGCACATTCAATACTTGTCTCTTTGGAGTAATGACTCTCATTTGTGCCACAATATGTGATGATGGTGATATTCTGATAGCCTAGAATTGTACTAGGAACATATACCAATAATTCATAAAAGCTGCATGTATTAAACTAACCTTCAACCCTAATGGCTTTAATAGGGTACATATCAGTACAGTGGCTATAACTCATATTAGATTGCTCAAAATAGTGTTACAAAATGCCTGTGAAGTTTCTTCCTTAGTGAAGATGCTCTATTAAATCATCTGTAATTCTACAAAGATACTATTTGAAGTGCAGTAAAAGATATTTACCTATTTCGGCTAATTCCTCAAAATCAATTTCAGACATATTTTCTGTGAGGAACAAACCTAATTCTTGCTGAATGATATTTGCTGGATTCAATGCTTCTTGGTTCTTAATCAACCCTAGAAAAACATAAATAGTTACCATCACTGTGAAAAAGCCTTCAGCTTTAATTTACATTGTGTACGACTAAAGAAAAAAAATCCTATTACATTATCATAATCATGTAATTGGAACCAAATCGTTTTTACTTGGTGGAAATGTTGTTACAGTAAAGGAGATTATAATAGGTTCTGACTTAGCAGTCAAGGTAATGTAAGGTGTAGTAACAGGATTTTCAGCAAAGACTATCTATATAATTATTTATTTTGGATTTTTTCCTTCTTCAAAATATATATTTAAACTTTAATTTAAAATTTATATATATTTGACTACAGCCATCAGAATTAAGGAATTGTCAGTAATCTCATCTTGGGGTACATAATTTCCTTTATTCATCTCACAGCTATCTATCATTTCCTGGAGGAAGTAAAGTCTATACTCATTCACAGTTGTCATGTTTATTTTGTTTTGCTAGAGCAATAATTCTAATTTGACAAAATTGATTCTATATGAAACAAAATCATGAAAACTTAAGGTAAACATAGCACCACTACATACTTAAACTACACAGCACCTCAGATATCTTACTGAGACACAGAGATATTAAGTGACTCACCCAAGGTCAATACAGCTACTCTGTGTCAGGAATTGGGACTGAGATTTGGAAGTCCTGTCTCCCAAATTCCTGCTCCATTAAGGACAATACTATACTTTTCTTAAATTGAAAATCTGGACTCAAATTGGCAAGAAGACCAGAAAACGATCAAGCTTTTCAAACTCTTCCTTTGTTTTTAATTTTAAAAATAACATAATGATTCTGTAGTTGTTTTCTTTATAGCATTAAAAAGAACACCAGTAAATTTATTGCTGGGCTGTAGAAAAAGTGCACACAAGTACACTCAAACCCTCCCCCGATCTTAAACATCAGCAATGCTATAATATGGAAGATAACCTTCAGTGTTGTGTGCAAACAACACACCATCCATTTAGATTTCCTTGACAATTCCCATGCTCCTTACTGACACATCAGGTAGCACCCACAGCCCAAAACTGTTGTGGGCCTTTTTTTCCTTCCTTTTTAAAGAATATACTAGAAATAGGTTTCAAATAAATCCATAGAAAAGTGAGATATTACTACTATTCCCAGTATGAAGTAGAGGCTCATTTCAGCAAATCACTTAACATGTGCTTATCTTTAAGCACAAGTAATTCCTGATTTGAACACATGCTCACATGCTTTGCTGAATTGGGACCCACATTGTTAGAATGGTCATATATAAAATATTAATGGTACATTTGAACTGTATATTCAAAAGCCTTCTTAGGACTAGTCTTTGGACGGCTGCATGGAATGTTAGAGCGCTCACCTTCTTCCTTCGGATGCCTTAGCTATTTTTGTTACATACATTTGATATTTATGATAACATAACCACTGCTGGCCAAAGTCAGTTATGGCCTAACTCCACAGCAGTTAATGCAGTTGTACTGCTTACAGCAGGGATGAACCTGCACCCACCTCTTTAATTATGTTCATTAAAGAGCAAGGTAGAATAGGACAAATTCATTGCATATCTGACAGAGATGATTATAAAAGGGCTCCTAAAGAGGGTGAAACCAGATCTGTTGAAATGTTGAATTTCCATTCCATGAAAAAAACCTGACATTTTGGAGGGGAAAAATCGTTCTAAATCACACTGTGTCAAAATTCTGAGATTTTCTGTGAAACTATTTTTAAAAAATTATTTTGGGTAAATCAAGAGGTTTTGGTGAGGTAAACACTACCTGAAGCCTGCACCCCGAACCACACCTCCATGCCCCAAGCCCCTGCTCCAACCCTGATCCCCCTCTCACCCTTCAAACCCTTCGGTCCCAGTCCAGAGCACCCTCCTTCACCCCAAACCCCTAATCCCCAGTCCCACCCCAAAGCCTGCACCCCCAGCCAGAGTCCACATACCCCACCCCAGCCCTGATCCCGCTCCTGCCCTCCGAACCTCTTGGTTCAAGCCTGGAGCACCCTCCTACACTTCAAACCCCTCATCCCTAGCCATACCCCAGAGCCTGAACCCCGATCCGGAGCCCTCACCACCTCCCCTGTGCCCCAGTCTGGAGCCCCCTCCTACACCCTGAACTCCTCATTTCTGGCCCCACCCCGGAGCCCATATGCCCATCCAGCACACTCACCCTCTCCTACACCCCAACCCCCATTTCGTGAGCATTCATGGCCCGCCATACAATTTCTATACTCAGATGTGGCCCATGGGCCAAAAAGTTTGCCCACCCCTGCTCTGGGCTATAAGACTGTCGAACTCAACATCTAATCTTAAGGACAAGTAAAGCAACTAAGTGGCCATTAGCAGTTCTGCTCATTTTCTGAGGCCCCTCATCTCAAACAAGTTCTGCAAATCACACAGCCCAATCGCCCTCTCAGATAGCTGGTCTGAAGAGGGGGAAGCAGTATCTTGCTGCCAGGCTGGACCCTTCCATCCCATCTCAACCTTAAAATCAAAGTCCATATTACAGATCTTCATAAACTAAAGCCCTCATCTTGAAACACAAGGACGCACCAGTGCAGAGAAGCTGCAGGATCAGAGCCAGAAAGAATTTAAGTTACAAGAATGTAAGAGCATTTTTAATTTTGTTCTTAATTTTAAACACCACTACTAGAACCAGAAATAACAACACTCTTAAAAAACTAACAAATATCCAGTTCCAAACGAGGGTGTGTTTTTTTCTCTAGCTCAAGTACCCATGAACAACAGGGTTAAAGATGAATCTACTTACAAAGTCTCTGAACTCTGCTACAGTGCATGCTATAGCAGGGATGGACAAACATTTTGGCCCGAGGGCCACATTAGGGTTCAAAATTGTATGGAGGGCCAGGTAGGGAAGGCTGTGACTCCCCAAACAGCCTGGCCCCACCCCTTATCTGACCTCCTCCACTTCCTGCCCCCTGACTTCCCCACTCAGAACCTCTAACCCTTCCAACCCCGCCCCTGCTCCTTGTCCCAACTACTCCCTCCAGAGACCCACGCCCCTAACCAACCCCACCAAGACCCCACCCCCATATAAGGTCCCTTGCCCCTTCTGCCCTCCTCCTCCAAAGACCCCCTCCCCTAATCACCCCCCAGGATCCCACCCCCATCCAACCTCCCTGCTCCCTGTCCCCTGACAGCCCCGCCCCTTAGCCACATCCCTGTTCCGACAGGCCCCCTGGGACTTCCATGCCCAATCCAGCACCCCCATTTCCCGTTCCCCTGACCGCCCTCTGAGACCTTCTGGCCCTTATCCAACCTCCAGCCCCCTTATCACTCCACTTAGAACAGCATGTCTGGCCCGGAACCAGACACACAGCCACACTGATCCGACGGAGCACACAGCGTGTCTGGCCTGGAGCGCTACTTGCGCAGCGCACTGAGGCTGCGGGGTGGGGTGGGGGGACAGAGAAACAGCGGAGGATGGGGAAGGAGCTAGTCTCCCCAACTGGGAGCTCAGGGGGCCAGACAGAATTAGCCCACGGGCTGGATGTGGCCCGCAGGCCATAATTTGCCCACGCCTGTGCTATAGTATTCATAGGGGGGAGAAATGAAAACCTGAATAGAAGGAAAGGTAATATTCTATACTATAGTTACCTCCTTAAGAATCAAGTTGGGAAGACCTTCTCTTTTATATAGCTTCTTTCAGACCCTGCAGGATGGAAAAATCTCCTCTTTAGTACTAAACTGGGCCGCACCCAGCTTTAATAAAGTAATCAGAGCAAAAAAGATTTAAACATCCCCACAAAACCGCTCAGTAAAGTTTGATTTTTACCAAGTAACATTACTGTACATGTGACATCAACAACTCTAGTCTTCAATGTTTTCCACACATTTAATGTGCAAAGTTATTAGGATGCCAAAAGCAATTTCAATGAAGAAAAAGGGAGACGGGGAAGCAACTATCTGCCTGGTTTTTGGCTTATTGTTCACTTGGGGGCTGCAATTAAAAAGTTTCTAGTTAAAGGACAACTTTATTGTAGAACCCTAGGAAATTGATTTCCTCTTGACCACAGCATTCTCAGTTCCTTAGAGATAACATAATCTGCTTAATAGCATCCTATGCCAAATATCACCACTTCTGATAAAATGCCAGACTTAACTCCCTCACTCATCCTCAAATTTGTTATGAAAGAAGTTTAGAATCATTTTACACTATACCACAATCTGTATCACTTCACATGCAATCTTATTACTTAGTGTCAGCCCTAAAAAGATTGTTACTTGATAAAAAACGAAAGCCACCACATATACAGTAAGTAGTCTGATAATGAACTAGCATCTATGGATATTTCAACCAAAGGCAATGTTTGTCAATATACATGCCTCTTTGATGCCTTCTCTTTTTTGTTCCTTCAGCTGTCAGATATGTTTCTTATTCAAATTTAAATAGAATACTTTTGCTCAAATTTTTTCCTAACATTCCTGACCACTATATATTACTCAGATGGGAGTAATATATAGGCTTAATATTTGTTTATATGATATACGGTGCAAAAGTGAACTAGAGAGGTTTCAGAAGATTATTTTATTATCGGTAATCACAAAATACAACAACTTTGCATTTATATTGAGGGATCCCAAATGAATTTCTCTCTCTCACACGCATACACACACATGCACTCATTAAGTGAATGAACTGTTGTGAATAATTTATTTTACAACAAATTTAACTTATCTTCAAGGAGCTTTTGATTTTCTCAATTTATTTACCATTTAGTGTGCACTAAGAATACTTAGTCTGAAGATTTCTCATGAAAGTATTTGACAGTCAATATTCAAGTTGCGTTGGTTCATTTCATATTCTCTAATACTGGATTACATCACCTGTCTTCACAGACATCCGTATCTCCACTTATCCGCTTTCTTCTTCTTTTGTCATCTCCCTTTCTATTTTTTCCTCCAGATCTTCCCTTCTCTTCATGCTGATTGTTTAACATTTGGGTATTCACATAAGTAGCCTACCAAACAGAAATACATAGGACCAGATTCTCCAGTCCTCTAAAGCTACTTTGTGGCAAGAGATATTTGATAGAAAATTTCCCTTAATTAGGGGAACTCGCCTGCCATAGAAAGCTGGTGATGATGCTCTGGTGCCTCCTGCTCAAGCCATATCCCTGGCCTCAGGGTTTAAGAGAGGGAGCAAGTAAGAGGCATAGCAGGAACAGTGCCTGGTGGAATGGAGTGTCATCACACCTGATCCCCTCCAGTAAGTATAATGTTCTATGCCAGTGACAGAAAATAAAGTAGCCCCATTGCTGCTCTAAATTCTGCCAGGACTGGACAACCAAAGCTCAGTGAGCTGCAAGCCACTTTTTGTGCCCACCAGTCTCCACTGTGTCTGAGTGCAGCTCAGAGATAGTGGCAAATCAAGGACCCATAGCATGAGGTCTCTACTGTAGCACATAAATCATATGTCTATTTTACTAGTGACATAAAAATTGACCCTCACCTTACTGGAAGGATACTAGTATTTGTGGCATGTGCACAAATATAGTATAATTTAATTCTCTTTCTGGGGTTTTTGTGTGTACCTGTGTTTGTTATTTAAAGTGACTGTTCCTTGACTATCTTCCATACAACACAAAACCAGGACTGGTACAACTTAGCTTTTGAGGTCCTCTCAGGATCACAGCATGGTTGTTTTCTAAATTTGAAAATATTTTAACCTTAGCATGCTATTTGCCAACAGACACAGCAGTGACCAACAAAGACATTAGTGAGCCTGAAGGCTCATTTAACTTCACTACTGTGAATAGTTTTCTATTATTTCAATGAGACAATGAACAATAGCAAAGATAAATATATATGTATAGGTTTTGATGAGATCAGGGCCCAAATGGGAAGGCCAAATAAAGTTATCGAAACTGGTCAAATTTTCCTGAATTTCAAGTTTTTGACAGAATTTCTCATCAAAAATTCAAGTATTTAACAAAAAATGAACGTAAAATTTTCAGTAAAAAAAGGAATCAAAATGTGGTTTTTGGCCAGTTGTAGTGTTGGTCAAAACTTTTCAACAATTTAAAAAATGGACAAAACTACAGACTGTTGATATAGTATTTGAAAAACAACAGTAAAATGTAGAAAAAAAAAAACCCCAAATGCTTTTTTATTAGCCAGAAAGTTTCCCCAGGTGGAGGCTCAAGCCACTGGGGAAAGAGCACATTCACACTTAATCAGCATTCTTTAAAAATGAAAAATATTGAACAAAAGCTAAATGGTTTCTAACATTTTCACTTAGGAAGAAAAATGTTTCGATTGAAAAATAGCCTGTCACCCCAAAATGTTTCACCAGCTTCTAATTATGAGACTTTCTACCCTTCACCTACCATATAACTGACCAGTTTCCTTGGAAACATACCAGCATCTAATCAAAATTAATTTCAGCAGGACAACCAAGGAGCACCACTTTCTTTTATATCCATTGAAAGAAAAATCTGGAGTTACAAGGGGTTAAAACAAAAGAGAGAAGAGAGACACTCAACTACAGCTCTTTGACAGCAAGAAAATGTGCTATCTGATAAACAGTCTCTCCTGAAACATCTCTTTTCAGTTCACAAACTTGTTTTCTTTCTACAGAAAGTGAAACACTTCCTGAACAAAGAACAGCTATGCTTCGAAGTGAACAGATTATCTGAGATCACAATTCTTTTAATACAAAAATGGTTGTATACCCAGGTCATGGCAGCTTTTCTCAGTACAGTATAATAGGCGCCTTCATTTAGGGGTAAAGTCCTCTCAAAAGTTAGGAGTAGTAGATTAGAGCTCCCCTGAAATGCACTAAAAATAATTTGCAACTTTGCTACTCAATCAGCCAGATTTTATTTTGTTTCCTATTTCTTTTTTCAAATCACATAGTGTTTGATGGAACTAGATGTCTCAGCAGATCTTTCAACTCTAGTTTGCTGCTTGGAATCCAACCTGAGTTGGCAGAGATCAGAAATCTAATCTGTATATCAGACAGCTGTTTTAATGGACTATGGGACATAGGTTGGTAGCATCAGTCAAGATCCTAGTGGAAAGAAGTCAGTATCACCAAATCACTATCAAAAATATGAAAAAAAAAGTAATTTCAGATGAAAGGATAAATATAAGTTTAAATGTCTTCTTGATGTTAGTATGATATCTATTAGAGGTGGTTTTTACCAGGAAAATCCATTTTTTACTGCCCAGGGAAAAACTAGTTAGTACCAGTTTAAGGCATTTTCTACAATGGAACCCTGTTGATCTCATCTAATTGGAACTGGGGCCAGATCAGATCATCAAAACTTTGGATAATTAGAAGATTGGGTGGGACTCCACCTGTAAACCTCACCGCCTCATTCAGTTAATACAGAGAGATGGATAATGGAGGCTTGGATAAATGGGGTTCTAATGTATTTTAAAACTGTTTGATTAATGCACACCACAAACCACATTACATTTAGCTATAGTTACATATTCAAATTGTGGTAGCACGAGGCAGTAAATTCATAGATTAATTTAGGGTTGTACAAATAGAAAGTAATACTACAGTGGGCATAATTCTAACAACACATGTAACAATAATACTGAACTTGAGAATGTCTGTATACATTTTGGTTCAGTATTTTCTCAAGGAAGTTATACACGTTATAACTCATAATTCTGTTTTCAATATCATGTAAACAAAAGTCAAAAACATTCAATCACATGAAAACAATAATAGTGCAGAATGATAGGCTTGAAACATTAAGCAATCAGAAGCATGTCGAGTTGTAGACTACCAGGCCGGGTCCATTTGGCCACACAGCAGTTGGCAGCAACAGACCAACTTTGATGTAAATCAACAGACCAAGCTGATTCCTCAGCTTTGAATGGATGTTTCCAAAGATTTGTTCTATGCTTGCTGAACTTGCTGGACACTGTGCAATTGCACCACCAGTTCCACGAAGTCAGAGGGAGTATCTGCATTCTTTAGATTTTTCCAGAATGTTTACAGGTGAAGCTTTTTCCTTGATAGCGATTGAAAACATTGATTATAGAGATGGAGCTGCTTCTATTTTAAATGCAAGTATATATGGCAGAAGGTCAGGATTCTTGCTAGGAGATCATGGCTGCGCAATTTCTTCTTGTTCAGTTGACAAGACGCTTTTCCGTGTAATGAGTTGCATGCTTCCACACTAAAGCAATCAAATGTGTCTGACAGTTCACCTGCTACTTGCTTTTGACTGGCCTTTGTAGTCACTTTGTAGTCTGGCCTCAGGCTGCTGATCATTGCTTGAAAAGTTGGATGTTCAATAACAGAATATTACAGGCATACAAAAATTCAGCAATTTTCAAGTCTACCTTTTGTTTAAATTCTGGTGTTGCTTTTGTTACAAACATATCCAGTTTTGCTTGAAAAAAATCATGAAATTTCATCCTTATTGTCTTTGGCCAACCTGGATCTGGCTCTTTTGATGTACTTGGCAATGGCACTGCAGTGTTATCAGTATCTTCATCCTCAGAGTCTGATTCTAATACAATGCAAATCGGTTTTGCCAAAGTCCGTGGTTCTAGTGTCTCTGTTCTTTCCACTGCATTTTGCAAAACATTTCCTTACCACTCTCTTTTTCTTCAAAGACTCTGCCATCTTCATGAATTCTTCTCAAGATAGCCATGAATTGGGCAAAGTGGTCTTCAATCTTTGCTCATGTTGGAATATTTTGACTTGAGTCACTGTACTCACTGAGTTAAGTTGCACTCCAGCCACCCAGATCAAGAGACACAGTACTGGGCTGGACAGTTAATCTGGTAACTTACTTCAAATAGAAATTGAAACTTTTGAATCTGGGAATTCCCTTTCTTTGCTTGCTAAACAAACAGGTAATTTTCATTGGTAAACAAGGAAGGGGAATTCCTAAATACAGACATTTCAGTCTCTGAGATAGCCAAAGCTGTAACATATAACTTTAGGTTGAGACTCCTTTTATTTAATTTCCTTTAAAATTAAAGGCACAATATTACTGCAAAACTATTATCAAATTGCTATATATATATTTCAGTAATTTTCATAGTCTATTCTAATAATAATTCTCCCTCTCCCGTTTCTGGTTTAAACTGGTATTTACTGGAACCTTATCCTAAATCAGTTTGTCTCGGGGAAACTGCCAACCTTTATGCCAACCCATCTACAATTGAAACATATTTTGTGGTGGTATGGGTAAGCTTCAGTGCTTAATTTGTAATGAAAGAGGTGCCGGTAATTTTTTTACATTCGTAACTGATGTAGCAAGCTCAGAGATGCTGGGGCTATGAACTTCCGAGTCAAGAAGTTGAAGGGTTCATCCTGGCACCAATTAAGCACTGGTAATCTTATATTACTACTGTTCATGCAGCAGATAAATAAAGGATTTCAGTTTCCGATGCTATCAATCAGATAACTTTTATCAGCACTTCAATTTTTAAAAAAGTATATAGCTACTGTATTAAGCATTTTATTTAAAAAAGTCATAGATGAACATTCTGTTTTAGCTATAATTCTCAATTTTAGAAAGTAAACAAACAAACAAAAAAGACATCTCCAAATATTATTATTTGAATCCCAGTTCTCAGCAGCGAACAGTATAAACAAGTGCAGTCATTTGGAATGCAGATCTACTTTATATACATTAACTCCCACTGAAATTTCTGAACATGACCTATCTATTCAAGGTCTTGGTGGTTTTGGCTACTGGACTGAAGGGTCAACTATCTGCAACACACACACAAATCAAAAAGCTTAGGAAGGTTGTGTGAAAAATCATAATTACTTTTCTCATCTCAAAATTTTGTCTGGTTGCTTTTTAGAGTAATTTAACATGACCATTTGAGGTAAGTATTGCTGCATGGGTTGGAGGCTGGAAGGTAGAAGTATCTTGTCTAATGCCTAACATCTCTATTAACTTACTTTAAAGGCTGAATATTTCCTGAAGGTAAAGTAAGCAGCATTTCAAAACAGATTGTCCAGATTTGGAGTAATATGATAATATATTAAATAGATATTCTTACATAAGGAAAACTTACGGATAACAAAACTCGTTTTGAAGTCCCCTATACTGGGAAGGAGAGCCAGCATCTCAGTTACAATTACACAGAGAATCAAGAACAAAAGTTATCCCTTTATTGTCTCATTCTAGGTTTGTCACATTGTTTCATTAATAAAACTTTTTACAATATTCCTGTTGCGACACCATGCATGTAAAGAGTAATCTTGATTTCAGCCAGATTTTTGTCCACAGCATTAGCTCAAAATAAATCCTTCTCAAGGGCTATTTTCCCTTAAAGTAAGAAGAGCTTAGATTTAGTTGTCTTGAGCTATGTACTTACATCTGTTCTAGGTGATTAATATTGTTGATATGGGTATAGAGTAGGAGTGGGGAAACTTTTTGGCCTGAGGGCCACATTGAGGTTCCGAAACCGTATGAAGGGCTGGGTATGAAGGCAGTGCCTCCCCAAACAGCCGGCTCCTGCCCCCTCCCACTTCCCGCCCCCTGACTGCCTCCTCAGAACACCCCACCCATCCAAGCCTCCTTCTCCTTGTCCCCTGACTGTCCTGACCCCTATCCACATCCCTGCCCCCAACAGGCCTCCTGGAACAGCCATGCCTATTCAATCCCCTGTTCCCCATCCCCTGGCTACTCCCACAGAACCTCCACCCCCTGCTCCCTGACTGCCCTCCAAGATCTCCTGTCTCTTATCCAACTCTCCCTCCCCTAGCTTCACACTCCCTTACCATGCTGCTCAAAGCAGCCACGCCACCCCGCTGCCCAGCAAGAGTTTGCAGCCTCATTGCTGGTTGCATGGCAAGTTGAGGCTGTAGTGATAAGGGGGACAGCAGGGGAGGGTCCAGGGCCTAGCCTCCCCGGCCAGGAGCTCAAGGGTCAGGCAGGACGATCCTGTGGTCTGTAGTTTTCTCACCTCTGGTATAGAGTATGTTTCATGGTGGGTATGAGAGACTAATTTGCTTCTGAAGGCTGTTTTGAGTTTTATCTACTAAAACCTAGCAATTTTTGTTTTTTTTAAAAAAAGGTGTTGTGGGGGTCTATTACTCCCCACACATAGGATCTGACTAACACCCCTGTTATAGGAGAACTGAGCTTCTGCATCTTAGTTTCTAAGTATTTAAAAAAAACAGTTATGCTCTAAATAGGATAAAATTGCAGAGTCATGAAAGACACAGGAAATGGACAGATTTAGGGTGAGTTTTAGAGCAATGGGTGGGAGGGAGGGAAGCTAATCCAAGCAAATTTTGGGTCCAAATTCAACTATTTGGGGGGGAGCCCGGGGAAGAGAGGGAGCTGTTATATATAGTCTTCCCAAATCTTTTGCTTAGTAAATGTTATGTTTAGGGAAGACATGCTGTGTTGCTTAGATATTTATGCGAGGCTCTGTAAAGAGCTCTTCTGGCAGCAGGAGAGTTTGCTCTCTGCCTTGGTATCTGATTAGAGTCAAATCTTGAGGCAGGGTTACTCTCTGGGAACATTGTCTGCTGTGATTCCTTAAAGAAATGCCTGTCTGCTGCAAGTAACCACTTCTGTTCCCGGACGGTCGATGGGAGTGAAGAAAATAAGTCACCAATAGAATACTTAGGCTCCACGTTACTGACTTCTCCTCCACACACAGCTGAATGGAAAGGGCCAACAATATACATGTGTATTTTTTTTTCAGTAGTAAGAAGCAACAAGACTATCTGAGAGATGATATTAAGTAAACCTGAGTGAAATTAAAATCGTTTCCCTATTGGGTGTAAATATCTCCATGTATCAGATATTCTTAGTTCTGTAAGTATTGAAGCAAAAGGAATATTTCTACCCATTACTAGAGCAGGGAGTTTTAGAAATGCTCTTTTGTCGTCTGAAACCGTATAGCTATTTTCTTATCATATGCATTCACTCACCTGGCACAGCAAAACTATCTGAATAAATTTGTCTAGTAGGTAGCCAGTTAAAAAATTGTACCACCTTGCTATATTGTTAGGAGAAAATAATCAAGACAGAAAAAAAGTGGCTGCAATACCACCTACTGTAAAACCACTTTCTGAACCAGTGTAGATGTTTACTGACTAAAGATTATTATATTATAATCATAATAAACATTCACGATCAACCATAAGGAATCTGCTTTCTAGTAAATTAATAAACTGTAACAGGCAATAATGAGGAAGAATTATGTTGGGTTGAATTCATGCTTAATCAGAGCTTCAGTCCCGAGGGATTAAACACTTTGGATCTTTGACGTAAGTATATTTTTAAAGACAGGACTTTAATTAAATTAACCTGACAAGCTACTGGATAAAGAGTGGGTACATCACAACCACAGTTTTTTAAATTGAAGAATTATTCAGAGGGGATTTCTCTGGCTAGATTAAATTATGGCTTTATTTAATAACTGAATATATATGTAACATAGCCCTGCATTTCAATTTATCATCAACAGTGGTTACAGTTCAGCCAGCATGTCATAAGTCCCCCCAGCTACCTCAAACAAACTGCAATTTCAAGCAAAGGAGCACAGTTCCCAAATGCATTCTATATACAGTGATCACACAGCCCACAGCTTGGTTATCAATCAGTGTTCACCACCGAGCATCCTACAGCTTACTGCATATATCCATTGCATCACAGTTCCCCTATTTCCATTTGTCTATTTATGTGATAAAGTCACGACAACTACCATCTTTTTTTTGTCTGAAATACTTTGATTTCCCTATTTAAAGCAAAAATATCAAAACTAAACTTTTTCTTCCCAAGAAATTTCCAAAACTATCATAATTTATTCTTCAAGATGGGAGAATTTATACTATAAGGCACCTTGGGATTTTACTACTACAGCTAAATGGAAAGTGGCCAAAATGCAGGCCTAGGTGCCTCTAGTTCTTCTAACTCCGTACTAAAGATGTAATTTTGTCTTGTCCAGCCCTTTGCACAGAAGGTAAGCCCCGGTGTTGTTTTAAAGTTATTGTGTGTGAAATTTCTTCCTATTACAGACATTTTGAAAATTATCCTTTTATTCTTTAGCTTAGATTATCTCCCAAATTGCTTAGCCAGAAACTCCAGGTTTGTCTTATGACAAGAGATGGCTTTTAATTGTATGTTTGTGGTTAGGATTTTCTGGAACAGGGGGAACACAAGGAGAGGCAGTGGAGAAAGTACAGAATAATAGAATAAAAAGATTTTGGAGAGGTTGCTGAGGATCATGGGAGAGCAATAGAAAAAAACAGACTTTTAGATATGTTAAACTTCAAATGCTTAACATTTTTAGATATAATACTAATACTTAAAGGTTTTCCACATGGACAAAAACGGCTTCCTGTCCACCCTCTGCATTACCCTACGCTATCCATTACTCCACATATCCCACCAGAGTATAACTTTCCCATCTCCATACGTACATATATCTCCTGCAGACTGCCAAGGAGTTTGGAGTATGGGAGGAGGTTCTGAGCTGGGGTAGGGGGTTCAGGTGCAGGCTCCAGCAGGGAGTTTGGGTATGGGAGGGGGCTCAGGACTGGGGCAGTGGGTTGAGGTGCAGGCTTCGGGCAACGCTCAACTTGGACAGTTCCCTGGAAGTGGCAACATGTCCCTCAGCTCCTAGGTGGTGCTGACCAGAGCCGCCAGAATCCCTTTTCAACCAGACGTTCCTGTCGAAAACCAGTTACCTGGCAAGTGGCAACCCTAGTTGCAACACTGATTACAGTTAAGGATAAAAACTTGCAAGTTCTACATAGACTTACATAGACCAACATCATCATATAATCAACACATTTAATAACATCACATTGTTTACCTCCTTCTCCTCTATCAGCATGACACAAAATGAGAAAATGTATAACTTAATGCCTTCTATAACTATATTCCTTCTGATATTGTACGAAGTATTTAATAAACAGTATGTAAAAGCAACAATGCACATCCAAGGGTATATTTTCATTATAGAAGAAAACAAGGGGGCAAAATTAATGTTGGGATGGATGGAGACACTAGTGATAAATGATAACACGGCAGGGGAATAGGTTAGAATCTTTGGAGCTGATCCTTAGCTGGTGTAAATTCTCATAGCTCCATAGACTTCAGTGGAGTCACCATTATTTATGTCCATTGAGGGTCAGCACCTTTTATTGGTCTTTCTAATCTTTCCTACATTTGGGTCCTTTTAAAATACAGTATATTCACTGACTATGTAAGTAAAGTTGTTTGGGGGTTGTTTTGTTTGTTGGAGCAACTTCAAACTTACATATTTTGTTTGAGACATTTTCTGCCTATTCAGCAAATGCTGGCACATTACTAGACCTCCACAGGCACAATCTTTCATATTTATTTCACCACCATTTGTTCACAGAGTGTTCAGTATATATTCAGTTTGTCATCTTAGCCTTTGGCCCATAACCAGTTTGTTCACATTAAGAGCTGAAATAAGTATTTTTAGACTAATGTTATTTTTCAAAAATAGCCTCACTAGTCCCTAGGAAGATCCAAGGGCCACATTTTAAAGGTATTTAGGTTCTTGGTCAGTTGGGCAATTCGGCACAGAACGTCATGCTGCTTAACTCAATATCTGCTTAACAGTTAACTTTTAAATAAAATAGAAATGCTAATAGAACACTCTGAGCACCAGTAAACACAAGGGCCTGTGGAGTCATGCTGTCTAGGTCTTTTGTCTGGGCCTTGATATTTGTGTTTTCTCTTTACATCAGGTCCCCGTGTTAATACCAGTAAAACTTCTGTAAATCACCCAGTTTTCTATGCCTGATCTGTAAAATGGTTATACTACTACATGAATCCCAGATTCAAAAAGCATTTTGAGATCTACTGATAAAACTGCTTATATAAGAGGTAGGCATTACTATTCAGGACAGCAAGTGCTTAATTTGAAACACGTGCTTAAATTCCACTGAAGTCAGATTAAAGTTAATCATGTGCCTGATTGTTTTCCTGGATCGGGGACTCAACGAAGTGTTATTTAGCTTGATTAAGGAACAGCCAATTCTGCCACTTTACAAGTAATCCCAGTGAATCAGATTCTGTCAGACTAACTCATGCTGAGTAGTATCTTACTTCATAAGTGCTGCTATTGATTTCAATGGGACTACTCTGGAGTTGGGTATTATTCAATATGAATAAGAGTGGTAGAATCTAGCCCAGTGAGAACAAGGCTAGAAGAACCAGGTCCTTACTATTTTAAAAGCATTTTGGGCCAGAATGTGATGTATACAGTAAGTCAGGCTCTTACTTCTTGACTACTCCTATTCAAATTAATAGGACTACTCAAAGAGTGAGCCAATAATTCAATGCCAATAACAGTATCCAATCTAGTTCGTCGTGAGCCTCATTTGTAAAGCAGAATGCATGTGCCACGTATTATTGCTTTTCTACCTCTTCTTTGATCTGTGAATTCTATTTTTTTGTTTGATTTTAAAAAAGAGAAAAAGAAATTTAGTCCAGCTTCTGTAGATGCTCATGTTTTTTAAACCTTATTGTAGATTTTTCTCTTCACTTTATTTTAAAATTGTTAGTAGAAAAAATTAAGTAACTTATCCCAATGGCAGATAAAGCTCATATAGTTCTAGAGTCTAGTCATTCACATTTCCTGCATCTTGAAACTTTAGGCGACTATTTGGAACGTTTTAGGCTCTGAAAATTATTTCTTCTTAAAAGAGCCTTTACAAAAATTTAATACCTACTACTTTTGAGGCTGGAACAAGAGGTTATTGTAACTTTAGAAGGGACACTTTTAATTTAAAAATCACATTTCTGTTGAAAACGGCTTTAGCTACTATTACTACAACTAACACCAAAGATTGGGACAGCTGGCAGAGATAAGAGAAAGGTTTTCCCTCTATTTTACAGTTTGCTTATTTTATGTGTCTGATGGTATTTTGCGTATAGTTGGCTTTACTGCCTTTTTTGCAACCAAATGGTTTTCCTTTTGTGGATCTTTCACACAGACAAAAGAGAAAAACATTTTGTAAAAAATAGGAAAATGTGGTTAAAAAAATCAAAGTTGTCAGAGGGACCCAGGACAGATGCAATATGTAGAAAGTACTTCAGTTTCAAACAAATGAATCTTATTAGCTTTCAAGTTCAGACTGCTCATTTAAGCTTCCGTACTGCAGCAGATCAATAAGTGTTTACAAATGGAATGTCACCTGATGCCAGTCACCATAATCAACGAGGTTACAACTGGTAGAAAAAGGTTCACAGATTAAGGTAATAATATAAAAATTAACCTATACATTTCAAATTATTTTTAACATGATGTGCGGCAACAATGGACGAACTTTTATTTTGGTCTGCAGTGATGACCATTAAAAGGGAACCTTCAATTTTTGTTGCATTTTTTCCTTCTTTTTCTCCCCCCTTCTCAGGATTAAATAATTTAGCTTTTGATTCTGACTCACAAGATCCTGACTGCAAAGTTAAGCCTACAACTGTGAGTGCGTCAAGCCTATTTAATCTTTCTGTCAATTAAGGCAACATGTACAATACACCCAGATATCGAGAAAAGCAAAGCTGCAAACATACAGCAACTATCCATGCTAGGTATAGTCTCCAAAGAATTTTTCCACCACTTGGTACACTTAAAAAGGGTTGGGACAAGGCCCTGACAAGCTTTTCATAAATGGTCTATCCCACTTTCCTCAAGTCTCATTTATCCCGTCAACAAAAGTGCAAGAAGAGGCATGGACGATGCAAAGGTAATTTATTCAAGGTTAAATTTAAGGAACATTGTCTTTCTAGTTGAAGTCACTCTTGTATATCCTGGGTAAAATCCTAACTCCTCTGAAGTTATCACAAGTTTTGCCATTAACTTCAAAGAAGACAGAATTCTACACTCTGCCTACTTCTTACACTTTTTTCAGCCTGCAATAGCTTGTTGTACCAATCTCTTCTAATGAACTCAAAATGAGGCATCATGAATGCAGAGTCACATTTTTAAATGAATTCAGTTTTAGTAGGCCTTGTACTAATCTGAGCAAATATATATCTCTGTCATCGACTGACCATCTATAATGTACATGCAACATGGGAAACGGAACGGTCACTTTTCAAGTCCTGAAACGTAGGGTGCAAATCCAATGCACTAATGGAATATTTTTCACAACAAAGTCAACTTTTAAATATATTCTACCCAGCAGATGGCAATGGGGTATATACACACAAGGAAGTGCATTGTAAACTTTTGCAGAGTTAAAACTGCTAAGATGACTGGGTTACAAATCTACTGAAGCTCAGTATAAATAAGCAGGAGCTGCTGAGAGTTTGAGAAATCCTTTGATGTTATGGAATTAAAATTTTGTTTTGAAGGCTTTGCTGAAAGCCAATTTCATGTGTAGTGTGCCAAACCTTAGAGTTTTAGCCTGAGCCTC
Organism: Dermatemys mawii; assembly: GCA_007922305.1. Classification (NCBI taxonomy): domain Eukaryota; kingdom Metazoa; phylum Chordata; order Testudines; family Dermatemydidae; genus Dermatemys; species Dermatemys mawii. The sequence continues at coordinate 30,226,112 of ML677350.1, read as the reverse complement.
AGACTTCTAAGAGGATTTTCATACCCTAAGAACTGCTTCAACAATCAGAAAATTTTGATTACGCACAGGCATTTGCAACTTTGTGCATGGCTACACTTGCAGATGTAGTGCGCTGTGAGTTAAACCAGCCCCTGGAGAGCACAGTAGGGAAAGAGCTGCAATGTGTCCACAACGACAAATTTAAGCGCACTGGCGTGGCCACTTCAGCAGTTCTTGCAATGGCCACACAGAGCAGTGCATTGTGGTAACTATCTCAGCATGCAAGTGGCTGCAACGTGCTTTTCAAATGTGGGAGGAGAAGAGCGGAATGTGACAGGGAGTGTGTTGCATGTATGTGGGGGAAGAGAGAGTGAGTTTTTGGAGGGCTGAGAGCATGTAAGCATGCTGATTTGTGAGTTCTCTCTCACACACAGCATTTCACAGTAATGGTTGCTTTGTCCTGGAGCAGATAAGCATGCCAGCTCTCAGAAATGGAGCTTTCAAAGGGCATATCCGCATTCCTGCAGCGATTCCAAAACAATGACAAGAGTGGCCACTTGACTTAAGGGGATTATGGGATGTTTCCGGAGGCCGATCAGAGTGCAGTAATGTAACACCTCATTCACACTGACGCTGAGGTGTTTCAGCCAAGGTGGATTACCAGGAGCGCTCCAGCTGCAGAGTCCAGGCGCTCTAAGTGCCTTGCCAGCGTGGATGGGACGTGAGTTAGGGCACCTGGGGCTGCTTTAATGTGTTCTAACTTGCAAGTGTAGCCGTGCCCTTTGACTGACATTTAACAGAACAGAGGGGGAATGGAGTTCAGACAAACCATAAAGAAGATAGTTCATGAGATTCACTTGTCTCATTGTCTCCATCCATTTAAAATAGGATACATTATTTTTCTTTTTAGAAAACGTTCAGGTTTGTTTCTAATAGCAGAATAAAGGCAAGGTGGTAGGGGAAAGGGATGGGGAGGGAAAAAGGCCTGTGGAGAACTGTAGGCAGGTCTGTACCCTTCCCAGAGAAGTCAATTACCTCTTTATAAATGGAAAAAACAAAACAAAACAAAAAAAAAAACCCACACTATCAGCTTTCTCGTTCCAAGAATCTACTCTGAAACCTCTCTCACCTCTGGAATAAAAACTGCCATTCAATATTCCAAAGCATGTTTCAAAACACAATGGAAAACACAAGTTTCCCAATATGCATGTTATCTGACATTTAGACACCTCCTCTTCAGAAGATTTTAAGAAGATGGAAGAGGTTTTCTTTATTCTCAAGCATTCATTTAGATGTGACTTGCAAAACTTCAGAGAGTCTAGCTATGCCCCTAAATACAGAAATTCTTTAGTGACACACAACAGCTTCCACCCCACCATCCACCTCAGCCTGGACCAGTCTACACGGGAGGGCCATTTCCTAGACACCATGGTGCAAATAAGTGATGGTCACATTAACACCACCCCATACCGAAAACCTACCAACAGCTATGCCTACCTTCATGCCTCCAGTTTCCATCCCAGGCACACCACACGATCCATTGTCTACAGCCAAGCACTGAGGTACAAACGTATTTGCTCCAACCCCTCAGACAGAGAACACCACCTACAAGATCTTCACCAAGCATTCTCAAAACTACAATACCCGAACAAGGAAATAAGGAAACAGAACAACAGAGCCAGATGTGTACCCAGAAGCCTGCTGCTGCAAGACAAGCCCAAGAAAGAAAACAGCAGAACACCACTGGCCATCACCTACAATCCTCAGTTAAAACCTCTCCAATGCATCATCAGTGATCTACAACCCATCTTGGACAACGATCCCTCACTTTCACAGGCCTTGGGAAGCAGGCTCGTCTTCACCCACAGACAACCCGCCAACCTCAAGCATATTCTCACCAGCAACAGCACACCGTGCCATAATAACTCTAACTAAGGAAACAATCCATGCAACAAATTTCGATGCTAACTCTGCCCACATATCTACACCAGCGACACCATCACAAGACCCAACCAGATCAGCCACACCATCACCGGTTCATTCACCTGCACATCTACCAACGTAATATATGCCATCATGTGCCAGCAATGTCCCTCTGCTATGTACATCGGCCAAACTGGACAGTTCCTGCGTAAAAGGATAAATTGACACAAATCAAGTATTAGGAATGGCAATATACAAAAACCTGTAGGAGAACACTTCAATCTCCCCAGACACTTAACAGATTTAAAGGTAACCATCCTGCAGCAAAAAAATTCAAGACCAGACTGCAAAGAGAAACTGCTGAGCTACAGTTCATTTGCAAATTTGACACAATCAGCTCAGGATTAAACAAAGACTATGAGGGGCTAGCTAACTACAAAAGCAGTTTCTCCTCTCTCAATGTTCACACCTCCAGATCAACTGCTAGAAGAGGACCTCATCCTCCCTGATTAGAGATAACAAGGTAGTTCAGCCTGATTGAACTAACCTTGTTATCTCTAACATGGTTCTTGCCTACTTATTTATACCTGCCTCTGCATACTTCCACTGCATGCATCCAACGAAGTGGGTATTAGCCCACGAAAGCCTATGCTTCAATACTTTTGTTAGTCTTTAAGGTGCCACAGGACTCTTTGTCGCTCCTCCTCTTAGTGTAGGCCAAACCTAAGACATTTTTCCCCAATGACTGGTTTTACCTCAGAAATTCTAAATTAATCATCTATATGAAATTCAGCTGGTTGGATTATGGGCCAGATCCTGCAAACTCTCCACACACAGAATATTTCCTGATTTCAATGGGAGTTCTACATAAGAGCAAGACCAAAGTCTCTAGTGAACTCTATCTCAAGTTTGAAATTCATTAACATACACAAAGAGATAGTCTGGCTCTGTGGACTCTCTCCTCAGGCCCTAAGCTACCAGCACTCCCAGCTATCTTCAAGACACCACTGATTTCCCAAGGAAACTACAATCCATCGATGATCTTGCAGAAAACAACATCCTGGCCACTATGGATGTAGAAGCTCTCTACACCAACATTCCACACAAAGATGGACTACAAGCCATCAGCAACAGCAAACTCAACACTGTCACGGCAAACCTGGAGGTTGAACTTCGTGACTTTATCCTCACTCACAACTATTTCACATTTGGAGACAATATATACCTTCAAGTCAGCGGAACTGCTATGGGTACCCCCATGGTCCCATAGTACGCCAACATTTTTATGGCAGACTTAGAACAACGCTTCCTTTGCTCTCGTCCCCTAATGCCCCTATTCTACTTGCGCTATATTGATGACATCCTCATCATCTGGACTCATGGAAAAGAAGCCCTTGAGGAATTCCACCATGATTTCAACAATTTCCATCCCACCATCAAACTCAGCTGGGACCAATCCACACAAGCGGTCCATTTCCTAGACCCAACTGTGCTAATTAATGATGGTCACATACACACCACCCCATATCGAAAACTTACTGACCGCTGTATTTACCTACATGCCTCCAGCTTCCATCCAGGACACACCACTCGATCCATTGTCTACACAGCCAAGCTCTAAGATATGACCGCATTTCTCCAATCCCTCAGACAAACACTTACAAGATCTCTACCAAGCATTCTTAAAACTACAGTACCTCACTTAAATTCATCCCAGTTAACATTTCATTGTTTCATTGCTGATCAATTAGGGATCATGCTCCTTTAAAGTTGCGCAATGCTTCCTTCTAACGTTGTTTGGCAGCCACTTGCTTTGTCCACTGCTTGCAGGAAGAGCAGCCCATTGCAGCTAACTGGTGGGGGCTTGGAACCAGGGTGGACTGGCAGCCCCCCAATCAGCTCCCTGCTTCCTTAAGTTCCCTGTTCAGCAGCTGCCCAGGAGGCTATCAATTTTAGGTGTAGTGTAGGATTCTGCTCTACATAGTATCCTACACTACACCAGCAGTTCAGCTGTCCCTCCCCCCACTGCCATGTACTGCTTCCGCCCTCTGCCTTGGAGCTGCTCCCTGAGACTCCTGCTTGCTGTGTGGGGGTTGGGGGCAAAGAAGGGAGCTAATGTCTCTCCACCCTGCTCCTGCACCCTGCTTACCCCATCTTCCATAGAGCAGGGGGGACACACGATGGGAGCTCTCTCCTGGCTGGCAACAGCTTGTCTCTGCAAGCTGATCTAATTAACAAGGCAGTGTACTAAACAGTCAGCATATTTAAGGGGAATCTCTTTCACACACACATGATGTGTGTCCCTGTCTCTCTCTGCCCTCTCTCCTTTCCTGCTGCCTTGTAGACTGTGAGTGTTAACCCCTGAGGGCTCAGCCAATTGCTAGTTCAGTTACCAGTAAAGTATTCACTGGGAAATATCCCATCCTCTGACTCCTCCCCCTCAACCAAGCTTCACAATCATCATTACTATGTACCAGTATTGTTTGTTTAAAACATATACTGTGTGTGTATGTACATATAATCTAGTCTTTTGTTGGGTGAAATTTTTTTTCCTGGAACCTAAGCCCCTAATTTACATTAATTCTTATGGGTAACTTGAATTTGCTTAACATCGTTTTGCTTAAAGTCGTATGTTTCAGGAACATATCTACACTGTTAAGTGAGTCGTTCCTGTATCTGAAATAACGGAACTTACTATTTTAAAAATCTTATGACTGTGAAATTGACCAAAATAGACCATGAATTTGGTAGGGCCTTAGTTATAGGCCAGAGATTATATTTACATTTGTCTTCAAAAACGTTACATTTTATTTAAAATAAAATTTTGCCTGGGTCAGAGAGAATTCAGCAGTACAAAGAAGCCGTCACTTAGAGTTAACAATAATACTAACCGCCAGTTTCTTATTTAAAGCAGACTACAGTTGATAAAAAAAAATTTAAAGCTTTCTTGCTGATTGTTTTTGTTAAAAGGTACCAACTGAGCTATTAGTTTTGAAGTTGGTTAGGCTTCATTAGTGAATGTATACAATATCATTTGTGTCTTATTGCTGCAGGGCAAGCTGGGCATATTAAGGCTTTGTTAATATTACGGGTTTGTTGGTAAATCCTCTACAACCACTCCTTGCTCTCTAGGCCAGACAGATTTATAAATTGGTCAGTTTAATTTTCCTAAATCAGTAATTTCTCATACAAGTTCTATGGCCCAGGATTATATCTTTTTAGAGCTGGCAGAAATTTTTCAACCCCAGAAAAATGTTTTGCTGTTTTCAAACGCAATTTTTTTTTAATGAAAGCTTGTCTAGATTGTCAACATTTTTCTTTTTTCACAAAAAAAGTGTGCCTTTCTTCAGAAAGCTCTCTTTAAATTGACAAGACAGTTATCAGGATTTTTCATATAATGAAAATCATGACTATTGACTGAAAATTCCTGCAACTCTGCTGGAGGTGAGAGAATCCCACTGAGACTCAGGGATGTATGGCAGTGCTGCCAAATGTATAAGTGCCATGTGAGATAGCAGACTTCTGCCAGTCCTCTACAGAGCAAAATAACAGTGTTATGAAATATGGCAATCTAGGCCCAGTGTGATCAGCTGCTGCAATTACAAATGGTGGATTAACCTTTTTGCATATAATACAAACCAGGTTTAAGCCAATCATGTCAGTAACTGGTTGCAAACTCACTTGAAAGTCATAGTTAAGTACAGCTTCTAGGCAAGCAGGCAGGCCTCCTGGCAGGGCAAAAGCAGGGGGAGGGGAGAGGGGGGAATAAGTAATTTTAGTAGTGACTGACTTAATATGCCAATCTTACTTGCAATCCTATAAATGTCACTCAGTTGAAAAATTATACTGTAAATATTACATCTTTTTATTACTTTATACCATAGAATTAAGTAACGTTGTTCAGGTTGCTTGGGTCGGTGTTTGCATACGTTAATCTTCGGTCTCAGTCCTCAGCCTCTTTCTTTCTTTCTTTCTTATAGAGTCACCTTCCATGGAGAATATGAACCAATTCAGGAGGTAAAAAAAATGGAAACAAAAATTTGTGAAAAATGTTTGCCTTTTATAACAAAATTGTTAAAAAATTTCATACAAATGTCAAATATCAGCCGACCTTGTGGCTGGTCAAAAAACAAGGGAAAAAGGTTCTGAAAATTTCATGACCTCACCCCCGCATCAGAATTTCAATGGTTTATGACCAATTCTATCAGCCACACAGTAAATGGGTATAACTGAACTGAAAACTACTGCTTGCATCAACGGCAGAATTGACTCTGCACTATTTTCTAAAATTGAGAACAAAGGGCATTGAATCATGCTAGCATCAATCCTGCAAACACTTTAAGATGTATAACTAAGAATTTGAGGCATTTCACTCATTTCAAGGAGTCCACTCACATGCTTAAAATTAAATTTGTGCTTAAACAATGAGGAGTACTTGTGGCACCTTAGAGATCAACAAATTTATTTGGGCATAAGCTTTCATGGGCATACGCTTCATTGGTGCGTTTTAATCCAGGAAAGTTTATGTCCAAATAAATGTGTTAATCTCTGAGGTGCCCCAAGTACTCCTCGTTGTTTTTGCTGATACAGACTATCACGGGTACTACTTGGAAACATACATTTAAGTGTTTGCAAGATCAGTGTCATTGTGATCAAGTACATTTCTTTACCACTTTTAAAACACTTCTATTATTAAAACTGAAACTTCTCAATTTTGTATTCCTCTTCAAATAATGGGGTGGGGAGTGGGGGAATCAATGAAGTCAAGGTTTGTTTTTAATTCATTAAAATCATTTCCAGGTGTCTTAGTGTTACAACATTTTGTTTGAAATTATTCAGTATGTTTATTTTAAAAGACAACTTTCTATTGAAATGTTTAAAAATTCTGGAAACATTCCTGATGTCCTTAAGTTTACTAAAGAACGACTTTTATGAAATCTAACTTTGGGACCACAACACACACTTCTGCTAAGACGTTCCCATTCTCTACCCACTTATGTTTCTTTGTTAGAGAAATCTAAGGCATTGAACCTACAATTATTAATTCCCTGGCAGATTGCTGAACCTGTGTGACACGGCTGTCCACCCACACAATATCAGTTGCAGAAAAGGGGCTTTAATCATAGCTCAACATTATGATTTCTGTACATTAACTACTCAGAGACAATAAAAACCTAATAGTAGCTATTATTAAAAATATACACTGCTTTGTATTGATACAAGAGTGCCTGGGATTCAAAAGGCAGTATTAAAACAAGTATTTGCTGCAAGAAATTAAACTGTGATTGGCTTAAAATATATATATTAATGGAAAGTGTTTTGAAAATGAGCATCTTACTCTTTGCTTCCTGTCTTCCAAGGGATGTGTGTTTGTTATACTGCCTGAAGACAAGCACACCTGTTGGGAACTATTTGTTTGGCTGGCCAAAGGGTTTGACCTACAGCAGAACCTCAAAGTTACAAACTGACCAGTCAACCATACTGAAACTGGAAGTAGGCAATCAGGCAGGAGCAATCAAAGACACACACAAAGGCGAACTCAGTACAGTACTGCGTTAAATGTAAACTGCTAAAAAAACAAAGGGAAAGCAGCATTTTTCTTCTGCGTAGACTACCTGTAGAAAAGTTTCAAGAGCTGTATTAAGTCAGTGTTCAGTTGTAAACTCTTGAAAGAACAGCCCCAACTTTTTGTTCAGCATCACAAACATTTCCGAGTTAGGAACAACCTCCATTCCCGAGGTGTTTGGTAACACACCGATCTCCGACCGAGCCAAAACACCAACAGCAGGAGTTAGGCAGAATATACAGCGATCAATCTAAAAAACCGGAGACGTCTCTAAAAAACTTCCCCCAAGGCTGAGCATTTGTTTCTTTTTGTTTCCTTCCGCCACCCCAGAGAGAAAGTACAAGATACCTGCAGCCTGGAACAGCAGCGCCTTCGCCCTGCCCCAGTCCGATCCCAGCGGGAGCTGCTCCCAGGGGCAAGTTTGTGCGACGCAGGCGCGACTGTAACTCTGCAAGCAGCAGGGCGCTGGGGGAGCCGTGCCCTGACCTTAGCACAGGAAACAAGTCAGCCATGCCCTGACCTGGCCAGCAGGAAACAAATCCCTTGGGAGCGCGGGCCCCTTGGGGGGTGGGGGGGAATCACTGACGGACTGGGGGCTTTAGGGGGGAGGGGAAAGCCGCAGACCTGCCCAGTGAACCCAGCTCAGCCCCAGGCTGCTTCTCCTCCAGCGCTGGGCAGCGCAGCCTGTTGCGCGCTCGTGCCCAGGGCGCGGCGGGGAAATTCCAGCCAGCCGGGTCCCCCCAGTGCCCCGGCCGGGGGTCCCCTCAACTCACCTGGGGGGCCGCGGCTCCTGCTCCCGCGCAGCCGGGAACCAGCCAGGTGGGCGCCGTAGGCGGCTCGCTGGGGAGCGGTGCGGTGCCTACCTGGGGCGGGACTGCGGCTGGGACAGGCTGGGGGGAGGTGGAGCGGGGAAGGCGGCTGGCAGCGCGCAGTGTTGCGTGCACACCTCACCCGCCCCGGCGCTGCCTTCAGCCGGCCAGCGCAGCCCGGGGAGAGATGGAGGCGGAGAGCGGGAGCCGGCCTGGGCCCCTTCTCCTCCCAGTGCTCTGTCCTGTGCTCCGCGCGAGGGTGCGGGGTTTTTCTGGCCATTGAGCGCCCCTCTGCAGGCCCCGAGTAAGCTCTGCAGCCTCCCTTGTTTTGGGGACAAGCGAGGTCCCCAATCGCCGGGCTCGCTTTCGCTGAGCTGTTAATGAGGGGTGCGGGCTGGACACACTTCATTCAAGGCCCACAGCCGGGCTGAGGCAGCGCCAGACACAGTTAGGAGGGGAGGCAGTGTGGTCCAGTGGGCAGAGCACCCGACAGGGAAGCAGGAGAATTGGGTTGTATTCATGACCATTGGCTTGCTCTGCTGGGCGGCCTTAAGCAAGTCACGCCTCAGCGTGCCTCAGTTTCTCCATCTGTAAAATAAAAACCCCATGGCTCTCCATAAGTACTTGGAGACCTGCAGATGGGAAGAGCTATAGAAAGGCCACATATTATTATAATTTTCCGTGTGACAGCCCCAGATTTTTACAATCCAGCTGCGGATCCATGGACTCAGCTTTCTTCCTGTGTGGAAGGAGCCAAAAGTTTCTTATTAAAATGCCTATCTCCTCTGGAATGATAATGGACTCAAGAGGGCCCAGTTATAATACTGATCCTTGGGTACAATACAGGTATAAGCATTGTGGATTGAAGCCAAGCACCTCCATGACCTTGGTGTTAAGTACTGATGGCCTTCAGGGAGGGGCTGCTTCAGGAGGATAAGGGTGTTCAGCCTGAGGCCATGTCAACCCCAGAAAGTTTTACCAGCAGCGGTTCCCCCAGAATTCAGCTGCAGACATTGCTGTTTCACTAAGGTGCTTTTATAGCTGCCTTGGCTCTGCAGCACATCCTCACACCACCACACTTGTATTAGCATCTCTTGCACCACCAGCTGGTCCAGTGCCTTGTGGGAAATCAGGGGGTGATGCATTGTGGGATATCAGTGTTCATCGCAGGGAATCCTGGAATTTGGAGTGAAGGTCCCAGAAGTCCCTCTGCTCCACATCCACCCATAATTGTCTATCTTTCTTTTTTTTTTTTGGTCATTTTCTAAAATTCTGGAAGTTTCCTGTGTTCCATCCCATAATTTGCCCTTCTTTGTGCCAGTTTTCAGTATCTGCTATCTTGCTGTCAGAAGCACAGAGGCTAAACACATCTGTGGGCAGCTGCCATGTCTACTGACATTTGTTTTGTATTTGTGGAGCCACAACTATCACCACAGCCGGGCAGAGTTCCACTGGGCGGCATCCACTGGCTCCCTCGACAGCTTTGAGGAGCAGTGGGCGCTGTGCGGGGTTCTCTGCTCTGTGTCCCCGTCCGGTTCCCTCGTTTTGAACCTGTGACCCTCACTCCCGTCCCTGTTTTCTCATTTGTTGTCCCCCGGAATTAGTTGAGCCCAGGTTCAGCGTCCCTCCCGCTTGGCTGGGGGAGGGGCTTTAGAAGTGGGTGGGCTTGCTCCCGCCCACATCCTGGGAATTCAATATTGGCTCAGAGGGAGGCCACCCCAGGGTCCCCTGCTGTAGCGGCAAGGGAGAAGGAGAAGGAGGAGGAGTGGGTCTCCTCCGGCCTAAAAAAGAAAAAGTTTTTTTTTTTTTCTATCACCACAGCAGCTGGCCATGCAAGAATGCAAATGAGAGTATTGAGGAGAGTGGATAATGTGGACACTGACTGAAAGTCTCCAACTGCTGCAGGCATAGAGTGACCAGCTCCACGTGGTGGAAAGGTGGTTCTGGGCTTGTGAAACAAGTATTGAGTGGTGGGCTCAGAGTATGATGCAATCCTGATATGGCCAGTCATGGCTGCACAGAACTTAAAGATGTGAAAGGCCATGTTGCTGCGGTTGTGTGGTGAGCTCACCCCAGGCTTCTTGGCAGTGGAGAGATGGGGAGGAGAGGGGTGGGGCAATCACTGGATTGTGGATACTTGCAACCCTGGATTGTTACTGGTCAGCGGGCAATCGCTCTGATGTTGGTAAATTAATAGTAGGGGTGATTGTCAGCCATGTGTGCATGGCCCTGAGGCATGTTGTGATGCACCTGATTGTGAGTCTGGGCAACGTGCAGGAATTAATAGACGGATTCATTGAAATGAGTGGCCTTCTCTAACTGCTTTGAGGCAATAGGTGCTGTGTATATCCCTATTCATCTCACCCCCTTTCTCTCCCTCCCACACATCATCTTATTACATAATCTTGGAAAAGTATGCCTTTCTGCTCATGCAAGCAGGGGTGGATTACTGTGGACATTTCACTAACATTACCACTGGGTGGCCAGGAAAGGTGCTGGATGCTTTAGGTATTCAGAAATTTTGTAAAGATGCCAGCAGGGACATTTCCCCCCATACTAGCATATTCGCTTTGGTGGGGTTGCTGTGCCGCTTGTTATTCTGAGGGACCCAAGTCTTATCCTTTTGCTTCCCTGTCCCACAAATCTCTACACAGGATAGCTGGACAGCAACAAAGAAACATTTAACTATTACTTGAGCAGGTGCAGATGGACTGTGGCAGATTAGAAGGAATGATGGAGATAGTTAATGACTAGGATAAATCTCTGTGAGCTAAATATTCCTATTGTTATTCCTGTATGTTGTGTATTACATAACATTTGTAAGGCTAAGGGGCAAATGTTAACACGGTGAATTAAAGAAGTGGCAAGTTTGAAGAACTGAAACTAAAATAGAGTGCAAGGTGCTGGCTGCTCTGGGCTGCATCACAAATTAGTATACGTGTAGTCATGGCAGTTCTCTCTGTCCAGTATGTTGAGTGGAAGGGTTATTGTTGCAAGGAATGCTGGCATCTTGAGGGAAGTCAGGGGGGTTGGTGAGAAATGACTCTAGCCCTGGAAAGAAGGTATTATCCACACAGGATAGTGGCTGTTGGGGTACAGGCCTTTGGATGCTTTTCTCCATAATATTCTGAGGCAGCTGAGTGTGTTGTCTGAAGAGCTGCATGTCTTGATTTCCCTCTGAGACTGAGTGCACCTTTTGGTCCTTGTGCCTTTCTTCCAGCATCCATTCCTTTTCTTCCCTGGTCTCATGGGCTCTGGACTCAGAAGTCTTGAGTAGCTCTGCAAACACATCCTCCCTTGTCCATTGCTTTTTCTCCTTATCTTGGTCAGTCTTTCAGCAGATGTGGAAGGAATGGCCTTTCAAGGTCACAGATAAACAGCCAGACAGACAGATATTGTTAGATTTCAGGGCTTAGGAGACATCAAAAGATAAGTGTTACAACTCCCTATCTTTTTTCCCCCCACAGAGCTGCATAAAAGTATAAACAGGATCATAATCAGTACTGTTTGTTTCTGGACCACGCAGTGCCGCACACCATAGTGAGTATATGCAGGTACTTTTCAAAATTTCTGACAATGAGGAGTTTGGGGCGGGTGTAGGAGAACTGTAGGGATAGCGTAGTAAACACTTCTAAAACTATTACAGGCTGTAGTGATCCTGGCAGATATATCACTCTGGAGGGTACCAAAGGGCCAGAGAAGGCAACTGCTCAAGACAATGTGTAACCGATTTCTTGGTCCTGCATGCTACCCACCTCCTTCACAGTAATGGTTCCCCAGAACTCATTGAAATGGCATGGGAAGGTGTACTGGGACAGGAGAAACAAGGCTGCTTTTTCTAGAAATGTTCAGGCAAAGATCAAACACTGTTTGTTTGAAAATTTCAGTGAAATTGTACCAGGAGACAAAGAGATGTCCAAGCCAAGTTAAACTATACACTCCTAAATGGGGAAACATGTTTTCTAGCTAGTTCTGCAAGTCTGGCCAAGCCAAGCTCCCTGAGCCAGCAACATGCTGTTTCTACCTGTTTTCTGAATCTAAGGACAAAATGCAAGTAATTTGTTTTGCTCTTGGACTGGAAAACCAAAATATTGTGTGTTTTCACTAGAATACACATTATCAAATAACTTTTACAATGCTATTTCTGCAATACCATGTATTCTGAATGTCTAGTCCCTGGATTACTTCCAATCATTTTTATAGATTAAATTTGATTGCCCAGGTGTTGGTTTGTATGTATATTTTTCTGTTTTGTATGCATTGAATTATATTTGCATTGTTCTTTTTATTTTATTGAAAAAAAATTTCCTGCCTGTAAAATGTATACATTTAAATAATCAAAGGATTTTGCTAAAATCTCTATTTGGGAATAGTTTTTTTGTTGCTTCCAGTTTTCTTTTTGTTGAATTTTGCCTGGTGCTCTTAAAATAAACTGAGACAAGATGGGTGAGAGAATATCTTTAATTGGTCCAACATCTGTTGGTGAGAGAGACAAGCTTTCAAGTAACACAGAGCTCTTCCTCACATCTGGGAAAGGTACTCTGTGTCACAGGTAAATATAAGATCGAACAGATAGTTTAGCTTAAAATAATTTGGTTTAGTTTAAAATAAACTGGATAGATTAAAACAGAATTTGTTTGTTCCCTGCCTCCTTGCGGTTGATCACCATTTTGAGAGGGAGATGGGAAAGGAGTGAAGTTTTGGGGGCTGTGAGCATTAATGGGGGGAATAAATTACATCTACATGAGTCCCTGTCCCCTTCCTTGGTGAGTTCTCTGTGTTCAGCTGCGTCTTGAAGAGCTCCTATGTCTTCATGGGCTCTGCATCCTCCAGGTATTCTTTCTTCCTCCTTGCTGTACAGTTCTGGGCTGCTTTCCTCTGGATGTCAAGAGATGTCCACTATCACTTGTGGGTTGATGGTGGAGTCCCCATTCACTGTGGCATCTAGCTGTGTATAGTAGTAGCAGGTCTGGAAGGCAGCACCAGATTTTTTGTTGTCCTTCTTCACCTTTTGTATAGCACTGCCACAATTCCTGCTTCCCTCCACTTTGCCCAACATTGAAACTCTTCTTTGTCATATCCCAACTTCTGCATCTCCTCTACAGTGTCCGAACAAGCATCTTTTTTCCTGCAGGAATTCCATAGCTACTCTTCTTCTGCTTCACTCCAAGGAGGCCAAGGAAATCTGGGGCTTAGTTTTTGGATCAGGCAGCAGCATGAGGTTTACCAGTAGCTTCACCTGTGTTCTCACAAAGGTGGGCTAGTAGGAAGAGAGGGGTTTTAAAGTGGGTTGCAGATTTGCTGTCACGATGGCCCCTAAAGGGGCTGAGTTCAGAAATTCAGTGATAGTGATCAGTGCTGTGGAAGCAGTGGCATTGTAGGACTGTTGCTGAAGGACCATTTGTTCCTGTATTGGTAATTCAGTTCCCCCAGAAACTTTTTTTTTTTGTGCATATAGGAAATTTTCCAAAAAATTAACTTTTCAAGGCAACAAAATTTGCAAATTTAATTTTTCCAGGTTTTCTCCCCTAGACATGAAACATTTCATTTTCAGCATAGTCAAAATGAATTAATTTTGACATTTTGTTTTGAAACAAGACAATATTTCATATAGATAGTATTGATTCGAGTCGACCTGAATGAAATTTCAGTTTTTCATTTTGGCAAGAAAAAAACAATCCCCCTCATCCCCCACATCAAACCATATTTGGTTTGAAACGAGCCAATTTTTTTTTCCATTTGGGCACTGAGCCAAAAAAACCTAACACCACTCTATCCACATAGGCATTCTACCACGGAAGAATGCTGGTAGAGGGCTCATGCTCCCCAGGGGGCTGATTTAACTTCATCAGAAGGAGTTCAGGTTTTCTTGATAAGACCTAAAGTTGAGTGTGGACACATGAACGGCTATGCTGTAAGAACGCAAATTATACCAGTGAAAGTTTGTAGCGTGCACCAACTTTCAGACTTCTGCTAGGTGGAAAATTGCCACAGTTCACTCACCTGCAATCAGCCTCCCATGCTGGGTATTTGAGACAAGTTTCAACCTTGAAGGCCCTTAAGCTTGTACTGTGTAATTTACTACGGTGGGAAGGTAAATATTTCCTGGAACTGGACTGAGAGAGTAAATCAATAAAGCTGTTCTAACTAAGACTTACTCCATTTTACAACCTTTGCTTCTTCATAAAGAGAAAAAGAGCCCCCTATTTCTGTTTGTGTGTATGTATGTGTATACACACAGTCTCTCACTTTGTGTGTATAAGCATTCTATTATTTTCACTTAATGTCTACCAGAACAAAAAATTTTATTAGCCATCTAGACAATATAATTTTCTCCCAGTTTAATTTAAGCAACATCACTCTCAATTTTTAAAAATTAGCTTCAGAAAATGACAAAAATAATAGTCTTCTAAGGTGAAAGCAAGCATCAAAAGATTTATTATTGGCACTGAGAGTCTTAATAAAGTCAGATTCAACAATGATGTGACAGGTATCACAATCATGCATAGATAAATTGGCTAGGACTACAAATGTGCGCATTAGATGTCTATGTAATTTCAGATTTCGAGTCCATGTAGTCTTATGGTACTATGTGAATTCAGCAATAAATTTAAAGAGAAATTCATACTGTACCGTTTATAATAAAAAAAATAGATAGGTCTGCTACAAAAGTGGTTATTTGAGGGTTTTGTTTCTGTTTTCTTTCCTGTCAGATACTTCCCCCCACCCACAAATAGTTATCTAGCCAGTCATACTACTTTGCTACAAAAACAGAGTACTTGAAATACAGAAGAGTTGTTATAGAAAAGTAGGAGTGAAAGTCACTGAAGAGCTGCCTGAAATGCATTTTTTTTCTTACATGTGATTTCATAAAAGCTTCTGAAGTCACAGTTGTATTTCTGCAACCAGGAAATTCCATGTAGTGAGAAAAGGCATGGAAGCACAGTGAACCTACAGGGTCACCCACCTTCTTGGTAAATAAACTTTAACATAGGCCAGATCTTCAGCTAGTGTACACTGGTGTCTTTCAATTGACTTTAGTGAAGCTATTTCAGTGTACATCAGCTGAGGATCTGTCTTCAAGTGTTGAAAGCGTTTTGGAGACTTTACTATGACATGTAGAAGAATTGTGCAAGAGCACTGCAATGTAATATGATATGGGCAGTACTGTTAACCCACTGTTACACTAACATGAATGATGCCAGTGTGACTTGCAAAAGATAATAGTGTAAACATATAGGACCAAGATCAGTCATCGTACTGGACAATCTTTCAGGTAGCAATAAATAAGATTTGATCGGAAAAGGGCAAATTGTATTGGTATAAACCTTTGCTGAGAGAGATCCTCTGCAAGAAAGATGGCAGTAGGAATATAGGAATTTCCATACAGGATCAGACCAATGGTCCATTTGCTCCAGTATTGGCTCCAACAGTGCCAGCATCAGATGCTTCAGAAGGATGTGTAAGCTGCCCCACAGTGAGAAGATACGGAATAATCTGCAGCTCACATGTACCACAGTGTATAACTATGAATTGAGATGCTCAGATAGGCAACTTTGAAAATTCCATCCTTGGGACTCAGTCTTATATTTCTTGTACAACTAAAACTCTTATTTAAGTCAGTATGGAGGATTAGACTTTATGTTTATGATTTTAAAGGGGAAGCATGGTATTATATTTGGGTGGAATGTGATCTGAAAAGCTGAAAGTATTGAGCTGTTCTTCAAGAAATTAGAGAAGACCTTGGTGGTTGCCTCTCATGTTATTTGATTTCTGCTTATTGTTGGATGCAAACCTCTTGGTTGGTGTGAATGATCACTTTAGCACAAACTACAACTAATTTATGCTTGACCATGACATTACTGCCTCTCCTCTTCAGATCCTGAACGTGGGGGAAGAATAGCTAGTATCTGAAATCCACTGACTACAAAGAGAAAAGATTTGTTACATGACTAATACTGAAAAAATGAAATGAGACATAGCACCATCTGGAGGATGGAGAATGAAACAGAATGAAGAAAAATGTATTGTGCTGTTACATCTATTACCATTTCTCTGTGAACAACTACCTAGTTGAACAATTCAGAATCAGTATACAGCACTTAATTAATTTTGACTCAGATCCAGTGCTTCGCCTACAGTCAAGTCAAAAAGAAGAAAGTGCTGTTTATTCTCTCAGTGTTCTTGTAAATCTTAACCATGTAGATGTGAAGGAGAGATGGATCAGCTCCTACTGGCAATGAATATGGAAAGGATCCAAAAGGGATTACAACATGTGGTAAAGAAAATGGGTCCCAATCATGAAATGCATGTCACTGGCTTTCCTTTTTTTTTTCTTTTTCCTCTTGCATCCAATGATAGCCTTCTGAACAAAGATAAAATGGAACTCTCATGTTTCATTTCCCTAAAACAGGCTTATAAAACCTCTAGCATCCTAGCAGGTGCAGATGTTTGAAGCCTCCCACTTGCTTTTTTAGTTATTATTTCCCCCATGAGCAGCTGGTGAACTATAGGGAAAATGGAAACTTTTAAAGAAAGGGCTTAATCCACCATCTGAAATTCAAAGAAGCATTAAGTTATTATTCAAATGAAAATCTGCTTTTACCCATTAACATATTTTCATCAACAAAAAGCAAGATGCTGATATGAGAGGAGATCTGTGCATGCCTATTTATATGGTAATTGAATGGTCAGGGAGTTTGCCTGTTATTTGCCTAGGACATGGTATGTGTCAATTAAAACTATGTTTCAGCTCTCCTCTAATGGAACCTGGCATCATTAAGAAATCACTTATTCTATGTAAGCTGTTATGGGTGTGGGGGCAGCATCTAAAGTCAACCAATTTATGCAGCCTATGTTGTTTACAGGATTGTCAGCTTTTGCCGTTCTACAGACAAAGCAAAATAAATAATTCTTTTCAGTAACAACTGACAAGAGAATTATTTCTGTCTATCAAAAGCATTGTAAATAGGAATAAGAATGTTCCTTCCCCTCCTGTATATTTGCATATTTTGAGTGTTCGTAGTAAACTCTGGGATGTTCTAATTCAGTGGCTCATATTCTTTACCATTGTCAATCAGGCTTCCTTTCAAGAGTGAAAATATTTTTTAAAGGTCAATGTACAAGTGAAATTCCCTTTAGTCTAAGCTTTGTCGTAAGTCAATGTGCAAAAAACTCATCCTTAGTGTAAGAAGGCAGAATGCCATTGAAGTTAATTGTGTTAGGTTAGAACTGAATTTGGTCCAAGAAGTCCAGCAGGCTGCACTGCAAATGCATCATTAGTAGAGATAATTGTCAGTGTTGAAGACGCACGTTGAGTACATCTACCTACCTCACTGATGTGTATGGCACTTGTTTTAACATTCTAAATCCAGTCACTCAGTTGAAGTTATTGCTTAATATGCAAGCCAAGGGATCCATTCATCACAGTTTTATGAAACACATATTCCTATTTATGCAAATTCTCCTGTGGCTCTTCTCCCTCAATACCCACCGATAATTCTTCTCTGTGTGATCGCTGTCAGATGGGTGCACAGTTTGCATAGTTGAGGAGGCAGAGAAAACATATACTAATGTGTGTGTGTATATGGGGGCAAGGTGAAAGAAAGGTACAGTGCTTAATTATAATACTGAGCCTCATCTTGGTTTACATATATTTAGTAGGGGAGAATATTGGACTTGTACTCCTGGGAGTTTTGTCTGAGCAAAATCTAGGCTTAGGCCCCTACAAACAACCCTCACTACATAATGGCACTTGGTGGTATAAGTTCTCATTGGCATGTGTTTGGGAAACCATGTTACTCAAAAGTGAAGTTGAGTAAGTTGTACAGGTAATCTCAAACAGTTACCCAGAAAACTTTTATATAACACCATACCATCATGTATTTTGGCTATGCCTCACATCTCACAGAAAAGATAGGTTAGAAAAGTTTTAAAGTGAATTGGTACTGCAATATTTTACATACTTATTTATCTGTAAAAGCAGGTTACACTTTGATACCAGTTACTGATCTTGGGCCATTACTTGCTATGACATGATGCAAGCTCATACTACATTTAGGGGGGAAAAAAAACAGTTCAGTGGCAGCTTTTCATGTAAAATGGCTCAGCGTTTTAGAACATAAGAAGTGGTCGTAAGTCCACATGAATTAGTAGACAGAGTCTTAAGTGAGGTGGTCACAAGTGTAAAGGCAATGGACTTTGTTTCATGGTTCTTCCAGAACAAAGGAATTTATTCTGTGCTTCTGACTATACAGAATCATAGAAATATAGGGCTGGAAGGGACTTGAGATGTCAAGACCAGCCCCCTGCTCTGAGGCAGGACAAAGTAAATCTAGACCATCTCTAAGAGGTGTTTGTCCAGCCTGTTCTTAAAAGCCTCCAATGATGGAGATTCCACCTCCTCCCTCAGTAACCTATTCCAGTACTTAACAAATCTTATAATTAGAAAGTTTTTTCTAATATATAACCTAAACTTCCCTGGGTGTAGAATAAGCCCATTGCTTCTGTCCCATCTTGAGTAGGAATGGAGAACAATTGGTCACAGCCCTTAACATATTTGAAGACTCTTATCAGGTTTCCCCTACATCATCTCTCAAGACCAAACATGCCCAGTTCTTATTTTTAACCTTATCCACTTATTGTCACCACAACCTTCCAAGAAATTCTGATGATACCAAATGACAACATGTACTCTTTAATGTTGATTAATAAAGTGTTCTAGGAAATCTAGGCACATTGGAGGTGGGATTTTCAAAAGCACTTATTGAAATCAATGGGAGTTTTACCATTCACCATGCAGAAACCATATATCAGCTCATATAATTGCCTCAGTATGTGTGACTATGAAGACAATGTGTGTTGCACAGTCTATTTCACTTTGTCACTGAAGTATCCCAGAGCTATATATTTACATCATAGCAGTGGTTCTCAAGCTTTCCAGACTAGTGTACCTGTTTCAGGAATTTGAAGCCCAAGACCTGCCACTCGGGGACGAAGCAGGTAACATAACTTTGATGAGGTGCCTGGGATATGGCATCTCAGGCAATTGCCCTGCTTGCCACCCCCTAATGCCAGCCCTGCATATGTGACCCCCCTAAACCCATCCTGCGACTCCCACTGGGTTGAGAAACACTGAGCTAGATGAGTAGAGGTACCTCCTAGAAGATCTTTGCATATTCCCAGGGGTACATGTACCCCAGTGTAGAACCACTGCACTACACGGTTCTCTATATCTTTAATTTTTTTCAGGGAGTATGCACTCATATTTTCATTCAAAATTACTCATAGATTCATAGACTTTAAGGCCTGAAGGGACCAAACATTATCTAGTCTGATGTCCTGTGTATCGCAGGCTGCAGAACCTTCCCCCAGCCCCACTTCTTCCCCCTCCACTCCTGTAATAGACCCATAACCTCTGGATGAGTTACTGAAATCCTCAAATCATGATTTTAAAACTGCAAGTTATAGAGAATCTGCCATTTTCTATAGCTTAAACCTGCAAGTGACCTGTGCCTCATGCTACATAGGAAGTTAAAAACCCTGCAGGGTCTCTGCCAGACTGACCAGGGGAAAGCATTCCTTCCCGACTCCAAATCCAGGAGTCATATCTGAGCATGTCAGCAAGAGGATGATGGGCGATCACTCATTACCAAGTATGATCATCTTCCATGGGAGTTATGGGTCCTCAGGTGGCTAATTAGGCCAATCCT
Source organism: Dermatemys mawii (assembly GCA_007922305.1). Classification (NCBI taxonomy): domain Eukaryota; kingdom Metazoa; phylum Chordata; order Testudines; family Dermatemydidae; genus Dermatemys; species Dermatemys mawii. The sequence goes on along the minus strand of ML677350.1, from coordinate 30,206,124 downwards.
TGAACCACAAGTTCTGTTACAATGAGGTCAGATGTTTTCAGGCTCAGCAGGAGGCTGTTGAACATGACTGGAGACCAGTCTCTCCTTTACAGTCTCACCGTCATCCAGTGTTGGTGCATAGGCACTCACAATAGTTGCCTGTTGAGTTTTGGTGAGCTCAGTCGGAGTGTCAAAAACTGCTCATTGATGCCAACTGGTACCTCGGAGAGGCACCTTACAAGCTTGTTCTTTATAGCAAAGCCCACTCCATGCAATCGGGGTTCATCTATAGATTTTCATTTCCAAAAGTAGGTGTATCCTCCTTTTTCCTCCCTCACCTGTCCTTCATCAGCTCTTCTAGTTTTGGACAAAGCAGCAATATCTGTGTTAAACTGACTCAATTCACAAGCAATAATGGCTGTACGTCACTCTGGTCAATCACTGCTCGAATTGTCCATCAGGGTACGTACGTTCCAAGTTCCAAGCTAAAAAGTTTCTTACATTTTCGATCGCTGAGGTGATGATCCTGCTGGATGAGGCTATCCTGCCAGGAAAAACCGTGGCAAGACTCTTTTTAGGGTATCTTTTCTAACCTCCTCCCCATGTGGGGTGAGCAGAGTGGATCCTGGAAAGGACTGCTCAATCATGGGTGCAGCTGCCGAGATGCTTGACCTGCTTCAATCCTCAAGCAAGATGACTGTATCACACACCCACCGCCTGTGTGTCAGTCTGTGACTAGGAACTTCTGGATTTCACTGTCCTGTTCCCATTGCCACTCGCCGATCACCACCTGCCTTTTGACTTATGCAAGTGTTATTCCCCCCCCCAAAATGGAAGATGCCTGTGTGGGACTACTTTTAAAGTGGGTAAACTTGTACACAACAGTCACCACACTGTCCTTGACAGATTGAGGACTTGAAACCAATGGCATGGACACTATGACGATTGGAAGCCTTCATCCACCTTCACAGTTGTAACATTACACAACAGTTTCAACTCCATTGTGCAGTTATCCTCCGTCCAGCTATACGCTGCTATTAGGGTCTTCTTGGATCACACTTGGTCTGGAACCTCGCCCATCGATCTTCTCTCCATGGATCACCACCTTGTAGTGGTGGAGAGGCTTGCATGTCTCAGTGACCTCAAGAGCAATGCTGCCTGGAGTCATGTACTGTTTTAGGACTACCCATGGCAGAGCGGTCATGTCAGCAAGACTCACCAGCCAGATGCCTCAGAAAGAATTTGCTGTAGTAACTCAGAGCTCTCCCCATCTAGGGTATGTCTATATTGCAATTAAACATGCAAGGCTTGCCTGTGCCAGCTGACTTGGGCTCACAGGGCTCAGGCTAAGGGGCTGTTTAATTGCAATGTAGATGCTTGAGCTCCTCCAACTTTGCAGGGTCCTAGAGCCCAGGCTGCAGCCCAAGTCCAAATGTATAAAGCACAATTAAACAGCCCCTTAGTCCCAGCCCTACGAGCCCAGATCAGCTGGCATGGGCCAGCTGCAGGTGTCCAATCTCCAGCCATCAGGGATATTAGATACCAGCAGTCACAGATGGAACACATGCCATCATAGGAAATTGTATCATACCAACTCCATAGGTGTATCAAGCGTAGCCTTGAAACCAGTTAGGTTGTTTGCCCCCTCTTTCACAATATGATCCAATATTTAATCATGTATTATTTTCAGTTTGATTCACTGCATAATTGCCAAACATAGTTTCTTAAGTCGTACTGTGTCTTTAGTAAGTTACTCTGTAAATTGACCCGTGTCTAAACAGTCTGTTTCAAAATTGGGCTCCTGGCACTCAGCAATGTAGAATCATAGACATCATAGAAATGTAGGGCTGGAACAGACTCTGAGAAGTCATCAAGTCCAGCCCTCTGCACTGAGGCAGGACTAAGTAAACCTAGACCATTCTGGACAGGTGTTTGTCCAACGTGTTCATAATTGCCTGGGATGGGAATTCCACAACTTCCCTTGGAAGCCTATTCCAGAGCTTAACTCCCCCTATAGGTAAAATGTTTTTCCTAATGTTCAACCTGCTGCAGATTGAATCCAATACTTTGTATCCTACCTTCAGTGGACACGGAGAACAAGTAATCACCATCCTCTCTATAACAGAGCTTAACTTGGCTGAAAACTGTTATCAGGTCCTCCCCGCTTCTCTCCGCCCCCACCCCTTAGTCATCTTTTTTCCAGACTAAATATACCTTTTTTTTAACCTTTCCTCAAAGGTCAGGTTTTCTGAACTTTTTATCATTATTGTTGCTCCTCTCTGAACTCTTTCCAATTTGTCCATATGTTTGCTAAAGTGTGGCACTCAGAATTGGACCCAGTGCTCCAGCTGAGGCCCCGCATCAGTGCCAAGCAGAGCGGGACAGTTAGTTCCCATGTCTGACATGCAAGGTTCCTGTTAACACACCAGAGTATTAGCCTTTTTCACAGCTGCATCACTTTGATGACTCATATTCAATTTGTGATCCGTTATAGCCCCCAGATCGTTTTCATCAATGCTACCAGCTACTCAGTAATTCCCCATTTTGTAACTGTCCATTTGAATTTTCCTTCCTAAGTGTAGTATTTTGCCCTTGTCTGTACTGAATCTCATCTTGTTGAATTCACACTTCAGTTTGTCAAGGTCATTTTGAATTTGAATCCTGTTCTCCAAAGTGCTTGCAATCCCTCCCAATTTGGGGTCATCTGCAAACTTTATAAGCTTACCGTTCACTTCATTATCCAACTCATTAATGAAATAATTGAATAGTATTGGACTCAGGACTGACCCCTGCAGGATTCCAGAAGATACACCCTCCAACTCTGACAGTGGACCATTGATAACTACTCTCTGATTATGGTCTTTCAACCAGTTGTGCACCCACCCACCTTATAGTAATTTGATCTAGATCACATTTCCCTAGTTTGCTGATGAGACTAATTTGACATGGTTAAAGACCCTGAAACCATCCTTACAGACATTGCAGTAGTTCACTTAACACAATTACATACAATTTCTTATATCTTACCATTTTTGTTGCCAAAGAGCCATTATTCTATACTTATAAACGGGCCATCTGAGACAAAGATAGCAGTAACTGGTAACTTGCCAGATCAAAGAGTCTCATCAAAATCAATGAAGGTACTTCCTTTATAGTGATTGCCGCTATCCATAACTGTAAAGTATGATAGAGAAAAGCAGTGAGAGAACAGACCAAAAGCCTATTTAAGTAGCTTATCATCACTGATGTTTAGACAAAAAGCACACTCAGAATTCATCCATCTTTCAACAATTTGAGCAACTGAGTTTCAGAAAAGGGTTCCATAATTATTTAAAGCAGAAGTGCACCATTCTACATACTATACTTAAACTCTAGTGAAATATTGATTTGTCCTGATCACTTATGTTAAAACTTTATCAGTCACTAAGGCTTTGAAAGGATGAGACTCCATGTCTCTCTCAGTTTGTGTCTGTGTTCAGGATGAAATGTGATTTGTTAATGCTACAGTGTGTAAGGAAGGATAGGCACGTCAAACTAAAATGAGTATCTGGCAGTAACAAAGTGCGCTACCATTGTCATTTAGCTTTATTATTTTCTGGCAACACACAAGATTAGTTGAAATGTCCTGTCTGAGTATATAAAACAGTAATCTCTGTTCACAGACTGGCGTTCCAGAAAATTTTGTGATACAGAATCTCTAAAGATACTAGAATGAGCAGAATGAACAGTAACATTACTCTGGAACCAATTTATAACATAGAGATTTCTTTGGTCAGCTGAAAAAGTGAAAGTCATATTGAATTACTATTACAATGGAAAGATAAAAGGTTTTCAGTGAGGTATCAAACGAGTCTGGCAAATATTGAGAGGCTGAGCATATATTTTGTATAAAATATAACATTTTTTAAACATTATGGGCCAGATTCTATGCTGGTGTAAATCCACATAGCTTCACTGAAGTTAGCAGTTATGCTGATTTATGCCACCTGTGTATATGGCCCTATAATTATTGTTGCATTGCCTGAAAATGTTGCATCATTCAGTATATTTGCATTTTATCAGGTTTACAGATTATTGGTTCAATACTGCAAAATGCTGAGTACCCTTCAACTCCCTTTGACTTTCACTGGTGATTGACGGTGCTAGATGCCTAACAGGATAAATTCCTAGGTTGTTTGCTATAACCATAGATAGATAGATTAAGGCAGGATTCTCGGGACCTGAGGTCTTGCGCTGGTGGATGTCTGAATACAGAGGATGAGCTGCAGATAATGGTGCAAGTGACAGCTGTTTTCTAGTGGCGAATCAGTTGATGGGATAGGCTCAGCTAGTTTCAGAGGAGTCAAGATCAAGGATTTAGCAGTTGGAAAAAGACAAGTGGCAATCCAGGGAAGCTCAGAGGACGAGGTTTTTCTAAGAAACTTTTGGAAAGATCTTGAAATTCGAGTGGATCTGGGCTTCTTACAATACAATTAAGATAGAATTTATTAGTAATAAATAATAAAAATCTATGACCATGGTAGTTGTGTAACACTTTTCATAGATATCACAAATTGCCTTTCAAACAATTATTATGCCATGTAGTATACCCTGATGAGATTACTATTCTCATTTTAGATTCAAAATTTATACGCCACTACAGATTTTCCTGTCCATTGTTTGGTACAATTTATGAAATTGTGATCATTTTGAGTTTAGTCTTAGTACACAATTCTTTAATTTAGCCTTTTAAAGTAGGTTTCCAAATGTAATAAAACTGGCTTGCTGTGAAGAATGTGTTGCAAGAAATACTGTATAATTATAATGTTCATATCAAGAAAAACTAGAGAATATAGCATCACTGAATTTAGACACTACTCAATAGCATGTGTTCTAACAACAGCTTTGCTGTGACAAATACTGTTCAAAATCTGCCTTAGAAATAAAAAGCCCAACACAGCCCATGTGAGGTGTCAAAGGAACCAAATTGGAAATTCATAGCCTGACATACATTAAAAGAGTGCAGTCTGCTAATATGAGCTGTAATCACAGCTATTTGCTTTGAGAACAGGAAAAATAATCTGCTGTTCTCAGCAATACAAGTCATTGAGTTTCCCCACACATGCACTCCCCCCACAAGAAGCAGAGTTAGCACTATACATTTAGTAAAACAAAAGATGCCCATATTTGAATTGATAGCATATCATTTAAATGTATTTTAACAATGTACAATGACATATACTGTACAATGAAGCTATACACAATTCAAAATGCAGGAATGGCTCCCAGCAAAGCTGCTTCACTAAAAAATTAATGAAAAATGAAAGGTAACAAGGTCAAAGTCAATGAGATTTAGATGGAGGAAGAACTGAAGGGCATCTCTGGAGTTGTGGTATAGAAGAGGCTTTGCTTAGTTAGTGGGGAAGAATATGTGGGGAAAATATTTGAAATTATGGTATGTTTATTATAATAAAAATAATCATATTACAAAGCCGCTCAAATAATGAAAAAACAGGCTATAAAGCTAAGCTGATTAATGACTAATTCAAGTTTCTTTTTTTTAATGGAGAAAATAATGTTATGGCTGGGTGGGGAGGGAGGGCACAACATGAAAGGAAAGCAAGTGTTTATTACTCGGCAGTTAGAAAAAGAGCATACATATATATGCACACAATCAGATCAAAAGAGCGTATATGTATAATAAACTTAAGTAAGGCCATGTCTACACTTACAAGCTTACAGCGGCACAGCTGTATTGCTGTAAAAGCGCTTGTATAACCACATTATGCTGATGGGAGAGAGCATCTCCCGCCGACATAGCACTGCGCATACAAGCGTTTATGCTACCAACATGTCATGTTGCTCAGGAGTGTTTCTTCATACCCCTGAGTGACAAAAGTTTTGCTGACAAAAGTGCTAGAGTAGACATTGCCTAACTATGTGGCTTTATTGTAATCCTCATCCTCCTGTCCCTATTTTCTCCCCGTTGTTTGTCGTTATTTTCACTTGTGTATTCCATACTCCATATAGATGGATACCCACACCTGCCCAGATCCACAGATTGATTTCAGAGGGTCTATATAGGTGGTCTGTCTGTGCAGATCTCAATACAGGGTTTGGGGATTGAAGGTCTGTCTACACAAGAAAGCTGCTCCAGTTTAACAAAGGGTGTGATTTTAAAATTGATTTAAAGTTTGTCTACACAGGAAGAAAAAGGAGGAGTACTTGTGGCACCTTAGAGACTAACCAGTTTATTTGGGCACAAGCTTTTGTGGGTTAGAACCCACTTCATCAGATGTATAGAATGGAACATACAGTAGGAAGATAGATAGATATATACACAGAGAACAAGAAAAGTGTAGGTTGGCATACCACCTTTAAGTGGCTTAATCAATTAAGGTGAGCTATTAACAAGAGGAGAAAAAAAGCTTTTGTAGTGATAATCAGGATGGCCCATTTCAAGCAATTGTCAAGAAGGGGTAAGTAACAATAGGGGGATACTCAACATAGGGAGATAGACTGCAAACATGAGGAAATAGATTCAATTTGTGTAATGACCCAGCCACTCACAGTCTTCATTCAAGTCTAATTTAATGGTATCCAGTTTGCAAATTAATTCCAGTTCAGGAATTAAAGTTGGTATGGCAACCTACACCTTTTCATGTTCTTTGTGTGTATCTCTATATCTATATATATTGTGGCAAATTGCCAGCACTATTATGATGGGTCTCATGCTTTCTCTTCTTGTGTGGGGGTTCAGGGCGCCATTTCTTGCCCCTGAACAAGGTATTAACTGCCCCACTTATATCCTAGTGGAGTTGAGTGGAGAGGGAGGGACCGCCCTCTACTCCGGGTCCCAGCCCAGGGGCCCTGAGGATAGCAGTAAACCACCTGAACTAGTGATTCCTTCCCCTGGGCTACTTCCCTGTCCTACTCTTCAGCTTGTGGGGCTTCCTGTCCTCTCTCTGCACAAGCCAGGTGTCCCTTTACCTATGGTCTGGGTCTTCTTAGCTCACCACAGCATTTCTTCAAACTCTCCTCTGCTTTCCTCCAAACTGCTCTCTGCTCCCACACCAAACACTCTGTTCAACTTGTTCAAACTGCTCTCCGCTCCAACATCAATCCGCTCTGCTTCAACTCCTTCAAACTGTTTTCTGCTCCAACACCAAGTCACTCTGCTCCCACTCCTCCAAACTGCTCTCTGCTCCAACTCCTTCCCCTGTCCGATCGAAGCAGGGGGTTTTTATCATGTGAGTGGCTTTAGGTGCTCTAATTGGCTTCAGGTGGCTTAATTGGCTCCAGGTGCTCCAACCAACTTCTAGCAAATTTGCTTCCCTCTAACACTCTCCTGCTGCCCTCTGGCCATGCTGTATCACAATATCTATCTTCCTACTGTATGTTCCACTCTATACATCTGATGAAGTGGATTCTAACCCACAAAAGCTTATGCCCAAATAAATTGGTTAGTCTCTAAGGTGCCACAAGTACTCCATGTTCTTTTTGCAGATACAGAGTAACATGGCTACTACTCTGGAACCTGTCTATACAGGGACATTAAAGAAAACTATTCTGATTTAACTAAAAAGTGTGAATTTAAAGTGGTTTAAGTAAACTGCGTTAAACCAGGGCCTATATGGACACTGTCATTCTGAATTAAAGTAGTTTAAGTGATTTAAGATAAACCAGGTTAATGGCACTTTAATTCTGAATGACAGTGTCCATATAAGGGTTTAATGCAGTTTACCTAAACCACTTAAAATTCACACCATTAGTTAAATCAGATTAATTTTCCTGAGTGTCGTCTGTGTAGACAAACCTGAAGTGAAACTGGTAAAAAAATAAGAATGTCTACTAAGGAGTTGAACTAAATCAGTTTAAAAACTGATGAAATTAAACTGGTGCAACTTTCTCCTATATACAAAGTTTTAGACTGCAAAATAGTTAGGGAAGGAGCTGTGTATATTTTATTTGTGCATACAGAGCTAGATCTATGAAAGGAAGTGGGTGCCTAAAGGCCAGAGTTAGCAGTAATAGTACCTTTGTGGATCTGCATCAAAATACCTAGCACACTGTACACTGCATAAACAACAACAAAACCTCTAAATGTTATGCTGAGAGAGCCAAATTGCTGGCAGATTCTTTGTTCTTCTCTGTCTGTCTCTTGAAAGTAAAGAAAACTAGGCTATGGTTACACTATGAGGCTTTTAGCGACACAGCTGTGCCACTAAAAGGCACTCAGTGTAGCTGCTGTTTGTTGGCAGGAAAGAGGTCTTTTCCACCCCTGCTCTGCCTCTGCCCCACATCTTCCTGCCCTTGCTCTGCCCAGCCTCGTCCCCACTCCCCTGAGGACTGCAGCAGGGCTGGATCTGCATTCACCAGTAGCAGAAAGTGCAGCAACCTGGCCCCATTCACATCCCCGGTGAGTGCTGGGGGCAGCTCCCCTTGCCTCCCAAGCCACCCCCCAACCCCGTGGAGGCCTGGGCCAGCCCTCCCCCTCCAAGGAAACCTCCCCACTCCCTGGCCCCAGAATAGCTAAGGACAGCCCTGCTTCCACCCACCACGAGTGGCAACAACTTTGTCGGCAGGAGAGCACTCCTGCCAACAAAGCACTGTTCACACTGGCGCTTTTTGTTGGTAAAACTTTTGTTGTTTGGGGCAGTGTAGACCGCCCTGCCAACTCCAGCTGTCACTGGAGGGACCAGCTACTCCACCACACCCAAGCAGCAGGCCTTTAATCGCCGGATGGACCAGCACAGCCCCCAAGTCCATCCTGCAGGACACTACCTACAGGAGATCTCATGCTCCAGCAGCAACTGCCCAGGCAGCAGCCACTTGTAGAAGGACCAACAGTGTCCCCAATCCAGACCGTGTCTCTCCAACCACTAGCAATGCCACCATCCTCCCAGAGATCCTGCCCCAGCACCCAACCGAAGGGAATCCTGACCCATGAGAGAGACGGCAGGCTCAAAGCCTGCGCTGGATGAGGTTGAGGACCCTGAGGATAAGTGGCCAATGGCTGCCATGCCATGGCATGCTACCTGGACTGAGGAGCTACAGCGGCAGCTTCTTTTGACGACTTTGACCTCCTTGTAGACAGGCTCACCTGAGAACTGTCTGGAAATCAATCCCAGGAGAAGTTCAAACCAGGAGAACACCTGCCTGCCTACAGAACGCCTACTCTGAACCACACCACCGGGGGAGCCAGAAGCAGAAACGTCAGCTGCTGCTTCGATCCAACCGCAGCTTCCAGGATACAAAAGCTGTACTGGGCAAATGCTCCAAGGCCATGAGGGAGATCCTAGACAGGCCCTCGTCCTACTGAATGATCTCATCTGAGCATCTCTACAGCTACTTCAATGATGTATTCAACTGCATAGCTCGAAATGACGCCCAGACTGCCTCCGCCCCCTGCCCCGTGTCGACGACACAGGTGTCCTGGAGACTGACTTTATGTCCAAGGCAGTGATGTCCAGACTCAAAAACAAAAAACACAGCTCCTGCGGGAAACGGCATCCCCTACAGCCTGCTGAAAAAGCAAGACCCTGGCTGCCTGGTCCTCACCAAACTCTTCAATCAGTGCAAGCGGTTCTGCCGGACTTCCAGCTCCTGGAAGAAGGCCACAACGGTGCTGGTGTACAAGAAGGGTGAGCGGGACAACCTCAGCATCTGGAGGCCCATCTCCCTGTGCTCCACAGTGTACAAGCTGTATGCCAGCTGTCTGGCGTCGAGGATCATGGAGTGGTTGGTGAGCGGGGGGAACCATCAGCTCCATCCAGAAAGGCTTCATGTCCTCTGAGGGCTGCTACGAACACAACCTTGTCCTCCAAACCACCATCCAAACAGCCAGAAGGGTATAGAGACAGTGTGCGGTAGCGTGGCTCGACCTGGCTAATGCCCCATTAGGATCCTTGCCCCACCACCACATCTTTGCCATGCTCCAGGAGTTCAGGATGCCAGAGAACTTCCTTCGTGTGATCCAAGAGCCGTACAAGGGGTGCAGCACCACCATCCACTCAGTCGAAGGGGAGGCCGCTGAGATCTCAATCTGGAGCAGAGTACAGCAGGTCTGTCCTCTCAACCCCATCATCTTTAACTTCGCCATGGAGCCGTTGCTGTGAGCGATCTCCAATGGCACAGGTGGTTCAGCCTCCATAGTGAGAGCGTCCTGGCTTATGCAGGCAACCTGGTCCTGACCGTGGATGACCCAGAGCCTCCAACGTCTGCTAGACACCACTAGTCAAGCTGCTGACTGGATGGGGCTCTGCTTCAATGCAAAGAAGTGTGCAACTCTCCACACTGATGGCAGCAAAAGGGATTCAGTGCAGGTGACCGGGTTCCAGATCTGGGGCGAGCCCATCATTCCCCTGGCAGAGGGGCAGGCATATCAGCACCTGGGCATGCTGACAGGTTTCCGTGTCCAGCAGACACCCGAGGACACCATCTAGGAGATCTTGCAGGATGTTGCCAAGATTCGATGCCTTCCTGCTGGCACCGTGGCAGAAGTTAAATGCCCTGAACACCTTCCTGGTCCCCAGCATCTCGTTCATTCTAAGGGGATCCATTATGGCAAAGGTGCCCCTCTGCAAGGCAGATAAGATCATCTGGCAGCTGGTGAAGTGGCTGTTTCTTCCCAGAGAACCAGCAATGAGCTGGTCTGCATCACCAAGAGGCACTTCAGCATCAACGTCCCCCTCATGGGCAACCTGTGTGATGTCACAGTGATCACCCATGCCTTCCGCCTGCTGTGTCCCGATGCCATGGTAAGGAACATTATGGTGAATGCCCTGTGTGATGTGCTAAAGAAGCAGATCGGCAGAGCCCCCTCCAACCAAGTCATCACCACCTTCCTGAGTGGCTCTCTGGATGGTGAATTCAGATGGGACGGGTGTAACATTGCTTCACTATGGTCCCGCGTTCGCAACGGCACGCGTCACCTGGAGAAGTGTGTCGGCTGCCACTGAGAGTGGTGTGAGGAGTGGTGCCAGGAGCTGGGAGTCCTGGTGCTGCAGATCAGGTCTCATGAGAACACTACTGTCACCTCAAGCGCCAAAGGCATGCTGGAGAGGACCCTGAAGGCTGCCGTCCACTCACTGTACGTGGAAACCCTGAAGCGTAAACCGGACCAGGGTAAAGCCTTCGAGTTCACCAGCAAGTGGGATGCCAGCAACTACTTCCTTGCTGGGGGCAGCTTCACCCATTTCACTGACTGACGGTTTATCCACCGTGCCTGGCTCAACTGCATCCTGCTCAATGGAGCCATCCACCATGGGAACCAAGAGAAGCGTTGCAGGAAGTGTGGCTACTCCAACGAGACCCTGCCCCACATCCTGTGTAGCTGCAAACCCCACTCCAGAGCCTAGTAGCTGTGCCACAATGCCATCCAGAACTGCCTGGTGAAAACCATTGCATCGTGCCTGGGGAAGGTCGCTGTGAACTGTGCCATCCCTGGTACCAACAGCCAGCTTCGACCTGACATCATTGTCACTGATGAGGCTCAGAAAAAGATCATCCTTGTTGATGTCACAGTCTCCTTTGAGAACAGGATCCCGGCCTTTCGTGAAGCCTGAGCTTGTAAGCTGGAAAAGTACCTCTCCCCCTCCCGCCGGCCGACACCCTGAGAGCGAAGGGCTATGAGGTGCAGATGGACGCCCTGATTGTTGGAGCCCGGGGCGCCTGGGCCCCCTGCAACGAGCGTGTGCTGCGGACCTGCAGGATCAGTTGATGCTACGCATGGCTCATGCAGTGTCTCAGGGTCTCACACACCATCCAATGGTCCAGGGACATCTGCATCGAAAACATCACCAGCCACCGACAGTATAAGGAGGCGTGAGCTGGAGCGACATTGTGCTTCAACTACAAGAAAGGGACCAAGAGACTTTGTCCGTTGGACCATATGAACTGGAACCATAAACTCACTGAACGTTAAAGCTCACCAAATGAGGATCATTCAATCCTCCTCATCATATCCGCTCATTATACTCCACACCTGAACATAGCCATTATATGAACAACATATCCTCATACCTCAATGTCTGCACTTTGACCCGCCAACCTTTTACCCCCCATCAGGGATACTGCAGATTATATATTCCTTATGCCACCTGATCTTAAATCGAACTTTGTACCCCTTGATAATCTGTACGTTATTTCATGATAACCAGAAACTTCTATGATCAAACTCTGTACTGTTCACTTTTTTTTAAACATCATCTTAATAAAATTATTTGCATAGCTGAGGTTACTTTGAAATGCTTTTGAAATACCATATTTCCTGGTGGTTTTGAGGAATTTCCCCACCATTTTCGTTTACCACCAGTAAAATATTATACACCATGTAGAGAACTTCCTCATACTATTTATACAATGTAAATATACAGGAACAACATTATTTTACTGAAATGTATAATTTTGGCCACCAGAGTTGAATAGTGGCATGTGATTTGAAACAATGATTTCAAAGATATCTCTGTAGGAAACTGAGACTGGCAGCTTCTATTAGAACAAGAAATGGCTCTGTGTTTCACAGTACTATATGTTGAACTGCCTTGGATGGAGAAGGCTCTTTCAAATTAACTATCCATTGTGCAAAATTATTTTGTTTCATCCAATTTTAAAGTAATCTCTAAAGACACAAAAATCCCTTTACTACTTCTAGAAGTTCTTTCCTTCATGTTTTACATTTGTTTTCTACAGCATGTGGGCTAACATCACATCCAAAATGTATATTTATCTTTACTCTTGTCATATATTGAATGCAGTTATTTTACCACAAACTGTATAAAAGTATATGTCTTTACTAATTTCATCTTTTTTGAGAGAGGGAGAGTGGAAAAAAGAGACATTACTGAGGATAGAGAGAACAGGTTCTGAACAGCATTTGGGCTATGATAATTTTTTTTTTTAAGAAAGTGAGATGAGTACGTCTAGAGATGCAAGATGAAAGCATACTTCCCTGCTTTGGAGATGAAAGGCAGACATATTTAAAGAAGTTTTCTGGAGAGGAAAAGGCATATTAGAAAGGCTAAATATTTCTTAAAAAAAAACACACCAAGATGTTGCTGTGCTTAGATGTAGACATCAAAACTAGGTCTGCTATTTAGAAAATAACAGGAGGTACAAACATGCAGGAGAAATGGAAACTTAATTTTTATGGGAATCAGTAGTATGTTCACATTACCTTCTGGAGAATGATATTACACAATTGCAAAGTTTGGTCTCTAGGCACTACTGTCATACAAAGAAACAATAATAGTTTCCCCAGAGTGCATATGTATCCCGAGCTTTGTTTTGAGCCCACTTCAGTTGTGCGCCTCAGCTTAATTTCTGTCCTTAAATGGTGGTATCCCAATGTTAGTGGTTCTCCATTCATCACTTTCATGTACATAAGTATTGTTGATAATCAACACTAAACAAACAAACAGCCCCATATCTGCTGGAGAGAGAAACAGAGTTCCCTGACTCTCCTCTTCTCTTCCTGGAAAGTGGGGGAGTTGGTGGTGAATGGAAGGAGAGAAATCAGGGCATACAAGACATACAGTTTGGGTTCCACATACAGGGCTATTGACTCACATATAAATCAGACAAGCTGTCTCATAAGTAGCTGGCATCACTCTGTTCTCCCAAGACAGGATAAATGTCAATGGGAGTTAGTCCTCTCCTAAGAAGCGGGGGGAGGGACAGGCTGCTGTATCAAAGGTATATACGCATGTATGTTTGCATGCATGGAAATTGTATATATGTATATACAAACTAATCTATTAAAATAAATGTAATCCTTCTGCCCATGAGAGTTGGCAGCAACAAGCGCAGGGTTCAGTATCTAGGGATTCTGTTCCAATAACACAATGCAAAACTGGCTTGAGCCCGCACCCAGTGACCTGGGACAAATATATATCACCACCATGCCCCAGGCATCTCTAATAGGCAATACTTCCCCTCTCACAAGCACAGAGTCTGAGTGTAGCAAAAGCCTTTTAATAACAGAGAGAAACAATGTGGCATTAAGTTGGTGAAACACCACAAACAGGATTCATAACACAAATGATGAGCAAAAAATCTACCCCAAGCAAATTAGGCCGTTCTTTTCCCTTTGGTTCTTGAGTCCAGCAACCCAAAAGTCACCCAAAGTCCCAAAAGTCCAACAACCCCAAGGTCTCTATCCCTGGTCACTGCAGTCCCAGAGTTCAAACGTTCATATGCAGAATTTTAACCTCCCTTCCCCGCATCTTGTGTGGAAATGGAGGGGGGGTAAAGGGCATCTTACATGCTCCGACGGCTGACTGCCCTGCCTCTGCTGCAGCCTTCACCGCAAACCGCACCTCTCCACCAGTTGTTCTCCTCCAGTAGCTATCCTGTGAGCTGTGCTTCTCTGCCAGCTGTTCCTCTCTGGTAGCCGCTCATCAATATATCTTCAGGTCCCACTACTACTTAATATAGTACTCAGTGATTTCACTTCATAGGAGGGGAGCCTCAGTGCTGGTGTACCAGCAGCCCAAAGCAAATCCAGCTCTGCAGTCTGTAACCAGACTCCTAATAGAATGAAAATTAGCTCTGCTATTACACAGGGGAAAGAGGAGGGGGTGCAATTAGCACTTAGGGCCCATACCACAGAGTACAAATACCTCTCCCCAACCTCTCTCAATTCACTGGGTTTTGGAACCCATGTCCCTTGCCTAGCAAGCGCTACTTAGTTGATGGCAAGTCTCTCTGTCATTAAAAAAAAGGCCAAATACAGTTCCACTGTCCTTGATTCACATAATCAGGATAATAACACTTTATTCTTCCTGCCTCAATAACAGAGAAACTGGGGATCCCACAGCACACCAAAGTGACCATCTAGGTGGGATAGGTGTGCCTATGCAAATGAGATCAGCCCCTGAAGTTCTTTTCCACACCCTGCCACAACTCACCACCAGATGTCAGGGTAGATCTCGTCCTGACTCTGCTTATATAAACAAATCCCTCTAATAAATTGGTTTATTAGAGACAAACCAGTCTGGTAGGCATTCAGAAGGGCATAGTGAAAGTAGACCAGAAAAGAAGCACGCACTTGCATTTTAGCCTGTTTGACCTATCACGTTTAACAGCTTGTCAGGGGGACTAATAACATTCCCGCTCTGCTTCCCCGACTATGTGGATACAGCAACTTCCACCTTTTGCTTGTTACCGACTCAAATCAGGGCCTGGTATAGAGGCAAGTGGAGTCTGTAGTAAGACTCCTGTTTGTTTGAATGGTCTTTGGATCAGGCCCTGTGTCAATAAATAGTGTCTTGTTGCCATCTGGCAATAGAGTTTATACGAAGTGAGTTTAGTGGTCTCAGTCTAATTCTAGCAGCAGGGGGCCTACATCCCCAAAACCATCACTACAGTTAGTTCTAACACACAGCTTCATTAGCAGTCTTGAGCCCGAAGCCAAGGATTGAATCGGTGTTGAGAATGTGCTCCCTGCTCCACTCTAATACTGAGGCGTATGTTGGCAGGTACGTCCGTTGTGCTCTGTGCTGCACTTCTTCTGGGTAGTGAGGATTTCAGTGTCCCAGGCGGCCCATATTTTTACATCTCTGTAGCACTAGAAATTTCCTTTTGAAAGTGAGAAAGAAAGAAAAAGATATTTATTTCAGATCATACACTGCCAATGTGTTCCCTGGGTCTGTTATTTCACTCAGAATCAAATACTGAGTGAAAATAATTCTCTTTCAGATCATTGTCAAAAGTCAGTGTCTCACTCAGCCATTTTTGTACCATCTTCCACCATTTGACGAAGGTCTGTGCACCAGGGAAATAATCTTACAATGAGATGATCACAACCTATGTTAATTTGCTGACAGAGTAATGAAGGGGGAAGAAAAGGCTATAAAGTACAGTGCATGAGGAGTGTCCATAAAGGAGTCATGCTTAGATAATCTGTTATAACCCCCCCAAATCTGTTTCCAGCACTGTCTCTTTCTGACAGTTTTCTTTTATCTTCATACTACATTTCCCATTTTGTGGAGATGAATGCCAGAGACACACACTGGTGAATCCAGACATAAGGCACTGGTAATCATCATTTAACAGCTGGAGATTTGCTTGCTCTGAACTGCAAAGTAATCATGATTTGATGCCGTGGCACTGTGTTGTGATTTTGGTATCAAAAAGCTGCGTCCATGCTGTGTGATATTGTGATTCCACAGCAACTCTTACTGATGCAATGCAAACAGCTAGTAATGAAGAATCAGAAAAAGACCTCTAGAGAATGTAATATGTGCTGGTAATTGATACAGATAATAATACTAATAAATGGTCAAACAAAGCAAGGGTATTTTGCAACTCAATGACATTTCTCTGCCTGTCTGAAATGTGATAACTTTTGAATATCATAGTTGATCAATTCCAAAATTTCATGGAATGTTTTTTAGGCATCAGTGGCCAGAACCCTACTGATTTTCATCAAAATCAGAAAAATGGAAGGGGAAAATAGTGGAGTATATGGGCCCACTGCATCTGATTGAGGGAGGGGGACGCAGGGCGGGGAAGTAGAGTTGCAAGGAGTCCCTGAAATAGAGTGGGATGGGAGGGTTGTACTGTACACAAGGAGCTTATAGAAGGAATGAAGGGATGCAAGAAATCCCTGATTTGTGCAATAACTTCAGCCTATGAAAGCAACAAAGCGGGCAACCCTCTAGTTATTATTTATACTACAGTTATACTCAGAATCATGGCCTCTGTTATGCAAGATGGAGTATCCACATCCCTCTCCCTCTTCTCCCCGTACATGCATGCAGAGAAGACACACAGTCCCTGCCTCTAAGGAATTTACAATCTGTTTGGAAACAAGCTGCTAAAATGGAGTGTGACAAAATGGGAGAATAGGGAGTGAGGACAAGGGTAACAGACAGAGGATCATATATGGTCATATAGGTTGGCCAATGTGCAACATGGTATTTCTATATCACTTGAAAGTGGTTTCTGGTTTTGTTTGTGCATGCATTTTTAAAAACAAAATCAGCTATGCACGGTTACAAATCAACTGAGTCATGACTGTATGGCTGATTTCTTCTAGGCACTATTACAGAAGCGGGTCTTGAAGGAAGAATCAAAGGAGGAGAGGCCAGTGACTTTATGGATGAGTTCTAGGTGAGTGGACTAATTAGACAGAGTTTTCCATGAGATCTCATCATTGTTTAAGGGTACCACAAACAAGTGGCTGCAAAAAGACCCAATGTACCAGTGACGTGCAGAGAGTGACTATGGCATCTATAGCTACAGCACAGTCCTTAAAATCTGAGTGCATTTAGATAACACAGTGAAACTTGCTCTAGAAACATACACTGAAGGTCAATATTTGCGCCCTTTTCTGTAGAGATGGTATATGCTGTTCTCAGTATCCTGTATCTACACTAGAATTTATAACTTAATTAAATTGATTGCGAATTAGCTTGTTTGCAAAGTATCCAGCCTTGTGTATTCAAATGAGTTAGCTAACTTAAATTAACTAGCAATCAATTAACTTAAATCAAAAAACCTCTGAGTAGACAAACTCATTCTTAGTTCCATTTTGCTAAATGGTATAGAAGAGGTTGATCATAGCATGGCCTCACCTATTCCATCCCCGTCTACTTAGGAACATCTAGCACTACCGGTTGTACTATGGCTCAGAAAATGTTAGCAATGGAATTCTGGCTGTTCTGGATCTAAGTGCACAAAAATACGAAGAGAAAGGGCGCTCTGCAATTCCCCCTCCCAAAAAGCACTTAGGGCTTGACCCAAAACCCATTTAAGTCAATGGAAAGACACCTACTGATTTCTATGGGTATTGGATTGGGCCCTCACACAAGAGTAATCAGAATCTGGCCCCAAGTTTGTCACTCAATCCCCCATTAAATTTTTTTGCTCAATTTACTTTATGTTAAAAGCGTTGCAGAAATGAAACACTGGATACCTACTAATCTTCTCTTTTTTAACTTCCCCCCTCCCCATGACTTTTTTTATATTATCACAATGGTTTTATCTTTTATGGCATTTAAGAAGTATTAAATGCAAGGTTTCCAATTAAGGTCGGATTAGCGCTAGGCAGCAGGATCAGTGCCATTCCAGTGTAATCCAGACTCTTTGACCAATTCATTTAAAAGAGTAAATGACCAGAGCACGATGGTTGTGTGAGATAAATCATTAGGACACCAGAGGTGAGACAATCCCTCTAGGGCAAACGGATCAGGGCAATGGCAAGACACAAATGGATCAGTAGATTTTCATTCTCAGCCCTCTAAATCAGGATCTGCTTATCTTTGTGGAACCACTAGAGAAAGATTCTGGCTCTGTATCTTACACATTAAGCAACATACATTTTTATTTCTGTTTGGAGATAAAACTTTAGGTTCTATCTATGACTTTCAAGAAATGGGTTAAACCATACTAAGAGCTGCTAATCAAGCTATATTTCCTTTTTGATAGTGGTTGCAGAGGGGGAGGAACATGTAGATGTTTTGATTTCAAGTTTTAATGGGCCATATTAATCCCTGGTGTATGCCCAGTGACATAATTGTATGTTAACTGTAATGGCTTACACAGAAGATGAATTTGGCCTGAAATGCTGCGTGAACTTACATTTTATTACTTTTTTTGTTTCTTGCTCTCTCTTTATGGATTTCTCTTATATTCTATCCTGTGAACTGGTGGTAACAGACAGAGTCCACTTCTTCTAAGGACAGAAATTGAGATTTTCAAAGGCCTTCAGAGTTTGAGATAGACACTAGGGCCCTGTGTTTACTAGGAAAAGAGGCATATTTTTACCACATTTGCTAACGTGGTAACAGACCTAAGGTAAATCCTTCTGAAGACAAAACATTTTGTAGTTTTAACAGGGTTAGCAGGTCTACCCTAACCCTAGGTTCCTCCAAAGGCTTTATGTCAACCTGCTAACACAAGTGAAAGGTACAAACTGCCTTGTCTTCATTAGGATCTTACCTTGTGTTGGCTAAGGCCTTGTCTACATTGCCACTTTACAGTGCTGAAACTTTGTTCCTCAGGAGTGTGAAAAAACATCTCTCTGAGTGCTGAAGTTTCAGCTCTGTAAAGTGGCAGTGTAGACAGTGGGAATGTGTTTTTTACAGCGGTGGAAGAGCTCTCTTCCAGCGTTGATGCCACGACGAAACAGTCACATTAAAGAGCTGCAGTGGCTACAGTGTGTAAAGTTAACTCACTGGTTATTAAAAAAATTGATTACTTTTTTATATATATAAGTAATGAATATAAGTCAGAAGTTTGGAATTTTAGAGAATTAATAGGGGAAGTAAAAGGACGCAAGGAGAAACCTGTGACCTGCAGACCTAAAGGCAATAAGGAGTTTTTAAAAGCATAATAGGAACAAATAGAATCCTGATATTGGTACTGAATGATTAGTAATAATTCAGAAAAGACAGAAGTGTTCAAAAACTATTTTTGGTCTGTATTGGGAGAAAAAAGGCAAATGATGTAGTCATATCATATGGATGATGAAAACACTCTTTCCATTTCACTAGTATCTCAGGAGCAGCTACTGAAGTTAGACATTTTTAAATTAGCAGGTCCAGATAACTTGAATCCAAGAGTTTTACAAGAGCTGGCTGAGAAGCTTGTTGGACAGTTAACGTTGATTTTCAATAAGTCTCAGAATGCTGGGAAAGCTATGTTTTGACAATATTTAAAAAGAATAAATGGTATGACCTGGCTAATTATAGACCCGGCAGCCTGATATTGATAACAGACAAGATAATGGAGCAGCTGACGTGAGACTCTTTTAATACAGAGAGAAGATAATATAATTATGCTAATTAACATAGATTTATGGAAAGTAGATCCAGTGAAACTAACTCGGTGTCATTTTTGGATGAGATTACCAGTTTGGTTAAAAAATGGATAATAGTGTTGGTGTAATATACTTAGACTTCTGTAAGGTATTTGTCATGACATTTTGGTTAAACAACTAGAATGGTATAAAATGAACATGGCACATATTAAATGGATTAAAATCTGGCTAACTGATAAGTATCAATGTGTAATTGTAAATGGGGAATCATCATCAAACTGGTGTGTTTTTAGAGTAGTCCTTCTGGGATCAGTCCTTGACCCTATACCATTTAACGTTTTCATCAATGATCTGGAACAAAACATAAAATCATCACTGATAAAGTTTGCAGATGATACAAAAATTGGGAGAGTAGTAAATAATGAAGAGGACCGGTCACTGATTCAGAGCAATCTAGATTGCTTGGTAGGCTAAGCGCAAGCCAACAATCTGCATTTTAATACAGCTAAATGTACACGAATACATTTAGGAACAAAGAATGTAGGCTATACTTACAGGATGGGGGATTCTATCCTAGAAGGCAGTGACTGAAGATGATTTGGGAGGTGATGGTGGATAATCAGCTGAACATGAGTTTCTTGTGCAACACTGTGGCCAAAGGCTAATGTGATCCTTGGCTGTGTAAAAAGGAGACTCTTATAGGGAGTAGAGAGGTCATTTTACCTCTGTATTTGACAGTGGTGTGACCACTGCTGGAATACTGCATCCAGTTCTGGTGTTTACAATTCAGGAAAGATGTTGATAAATTGGAGAGGGTTCAGAGAATAGCCACTACAATGATTAAAGAATTAGAAGACATATTATAGCGATAAACTAAATAGATTGCGTTCCTTAAGTCTAACAAGGAGGAGGTTATGGGGTGACTTGATTACATCATTAAATACCTACATGAGGAACAAATATTTCTCTTCAATCTAGCTGAGAAAGGTATAAGACAATCCAGTGGCTGGAAGTTAAGGCTAGACAAATTCAGATGGGAAATAAAGTGTACATTTTTAACCGTGAGAGTAATTAACCACTGGAACAATTTACCAGGGATTCTGTTGGATTCTCCATCACTGCCAATGTTTAAATCAAGAGTGATGATTTTCTGTAATGTCTGCTCTAGGAATTATTTGGGGGAAGTTCTATTCTACAGGAGGTCAGACTAATGGTCACAGTGGTCACTTCTGGCCTTGGAATCTATGAACACAGAAGTCAGGTAGAGCGTACGCTCAGCAATGCATAACTTTAAGTTCAGTAATATTATTGTTTTGTTTTATTGATTAGCAAGATATCAGCATATCATCTTCCTTTATTGTCTCAGATTATTTTTAATTTTGAATTCATAAGTATTTTTAAGACAGTTTTCCAGGATCCCTGTCTCATTCCTCTGTGCCAGTGGCTCTCATTCTTTTTAGTGTACTGTATCCTTGTGTCAGGGTGGTCACCCAACTACTGCCCTAAGGTTGTACAACAGCCCTGGGAGAGGGCTGTGGCAAGGGAAAAGCGGGGCTGTTTGAGAAACCAGCCACAGCTGTAGCCACTGCAGTCATGGCCCAGCTGGCTCTTATAAGAGAGTGGGGAAGGGGCCCAGAAGAAGACTCACTCTAGCTTTCTGGAGAGAGAGGAGGACCTGGCTGCCTGGGAAGCTAAGGAGGGTACTTAGGGTGTAGCAGTGCTGGGGAAGGGCAGAAGGAGCTGGGGAGCTCCAGCCTAACAAAGCCCCTGGCTCTGGACCAGGTTAAGGGCCTGTGAAAGGGTACTAGGGCTGCAGAGGGGCAGCCCAGATCTGGGCAGAGGCAGCTGGTCCGACCCTCCCTTTGCCGATGATGAATGGTTGATAGACTGTAACCAGCCCCAGAGAGCGGGGGCTAGAGGGTGACTGGCAGTAGCCACTAAGGCAAGGTGGTGATAAGGGGTGGGGGTTCCCCTGGGTGGAAAGGCCCAGAGAGTGGGTTACTTCTAGGGTCAGGATCCTGATGTAGAGGGTACTGAGGTCCAGGAGGGACATGGGGGGGGGGGGAAGTGGTAAGGGGGACACCAGTCTGCAGAGGGTGCTCCTAGCTGGAAGAGCTAATTCCCAGGACAACTGGCAAGAGGCACCAGACCGGTGAGTCGTTGTGCCGTGACAACCCCTTTCAGGAGTCTGATTTGTCTTGCCTGCCCCAAGTTTCACCTCACTTAAAAATCACTTGCTTACAAAATCAGACATAAAAATACAGAAGTGTCACAGCCACACTATTACTGAAAAATTGCTTACATTTTCATTTTTACCATATAATTATAAAGTAAATCAATTGGAATATAAATATTGTACCTACATTTCAGTATATAGGGCAGTGTAAACAAGTCATTGTATGAAATTTTAGTTTGTACTGGCTTCGCTAGTGCTTTTTATGTAGCCTGTTGTTGAACTAGGCAAATATCTAGATGAGTTGATGTACCCCCTCGAAGCCTTTTGGGTACCCCCAGAGATGCTTGTACCCTGGTTGAGAACCACTACTTTATCTCTCCCCACCCACATTGCAATAGCAGCAAATATTCCATTGGCCAAAGAGTCTGGAGGGTTTTATCTCTGCTGCTAGCAATGGTCAGAAGGGTGGGGAACTCACAGTGATGTGAGATGTTTCCTTCTTTCTTTGCATCTGGATTGATTTAATATCCCCATAATGATCTAGCTATGCGTTGCAGTAAGTTAGTATTAAGATATCAATATTTTTAAAATATTCATATTTCTCATCCAAAGGAAACTGTTCCTTTTTGTAGTATATTGGGTAGCAACCTGCACAGAATTTAGAGGGAGGAGCACAGGTTGCATGAGGGAAGGGTTTAGAGGAGGCACCAGAAGTCAGTATGTGTTCACATGACTGGAATGCTAGCCGTAGTTGCAGCACTTCAATAAGTAGTTTTCATAACAAAGATCCAGTTTACTTGTACAAGCACGGAGTCCTTTCATGTACCCCATGCTAGGTAATGCAACTTTAATGTGTTTCATGTAATAGAACAAAGTACCTGATGTCAGATATACCACATTACTTTCTTCTTTGGACATAGAAACAGATTAAGAGAGTACTGAAGAGCTGTGTCACATTGGTGACAAAGAGTCCTGTGGCACCTTAAAGACTAACTAAAATTTTAGAGCACAAGCTTTCGTGGGCTAATACCCACTTCGTCGGATGCATGCAGTGGAAGTATCCAGGGGCAGGTATAAATAGGTAGGCAAGAACCAAGTGGGAGATAACAAGGTTAGTCCAATGAGGCTGAACCAGCTTGTTATCTCTAATCAGGGAGGGTGAGGTGTTCCTCTAGCAGCTGAACTGGAGGTGTGAATAGCGAGAGAAGAGAAGCTGCTTTTGTAGTTAGCTAGCCACTTGTAATCTTTGTTCAATCCTTGCTTGATAGTATCAAATTTGCAAATGAATTGCAGCTCTGCAGTCTCTCTTTGCAGTCTGGACTTGAAGTTTTTTTGCTGCAAAATGCTGACCTTTAAATCTTTTATGGTGTGTCCAGTGAGGTTGAAGTGCTCTCCTACAGGTTTTTGAATACTGCCATTCCTCATATCTGATTTGTGTCCATTTATCCTTTTTCGTAGGGACTGTCCAGTTTGGCCGATGTACATAGCAGAGGGACATTGCTGGCACATAATGGCATATATTACATTGGTAGATGTGCAGGTGAATGAACCAGTGATGGTGTGGCTGGTCTGGTTTGGTCCTGTGTTGGTGTTGCTGGTGTAGATGTGTGGGCAGAGTTGGCATCGAGGTTTGTTGCATGGATTGGTTCCTGAGTTAGAGTTATTATGGCACGGTGTGCTGTTGCTGGTGAGAATATGCTTGAGGTTGGCAGGTTGTCTGTAGGCCAGGACTGGCCTGCCTCCAAAGGCCTGTGAAAGTGAGGGATTGTTGTCCAGGATGGGTTGTAGATCACTGATGATGCGTTGGAGAGGCTTTCACTGAGGACTGTAGGTGATGGCCAGTGGTGGTCTGTTGTTTTCTTTCTTGGGCTTGTCTTGCAGCAGCAGGCTTCTGGGTACACGTCTGGTTCTGTTGATCTGTGTCCTTATTTCCTTGTGCGGGTATTGTAGTTTTGAGAAAGCTTGGTGGAGATCTTGTAGGTGTTGGTCTCTGTTTGAGGGGTTGGAGCAAATACGATTGTACCTCAGTGCTTGGCTGTAGACAATGGATCGTGTGGTGTGCCCGGGATGGAAGCTGGTGGCATGAAGGTAGGCATAGCTGTCGGTAGGTTTTCGGTATAGGGTGGTGTTGATGTGGCCGTCATTAATTTGTACCGTGGTGTCCAGGAAGTGGACCTCCCGTGTAGACTGGTCCAGGCTGAGGTGGATGGTGGGGTGGAAGCTGTTGAAATCATGGTGGAATTCCTCCAGAGTTTCTTTCCCATGGGTCCAGATGATGAAGATGTCATCAATGTAGCGTAGATAGAGGAGGGGCGTGAGTGAATGAGATTTGAGGAAGCGTTGTTCCAGGTCAGCCATAAAGATGTTGGCACACTGTGGGGCCATGCAGGTGCCCATAGCGGTGCCACTGGTCTGGAGGTATATATTGTCACCAAATTTGAAATAATTGTGTGTGAGGATAAAGTCACAGAGCTCAGCAACCACTTGTGCTGTGGCATCATCAGGGATACTATTCCTGACAGCTTGTATTCCATCTTTGTGTGGGATGTTTGTATAGAGAGCCTCTAATCCATGGTGGCTAGGATGGTGTTTTCTGGAAGGTCACCAATACATTGTAGTTTTCTCAGGAAGTCGGTGGTGTCACAAAGACAGCTGGGAGTGCTGGTGGCGTAGGGTCTGAGTACAGTGTCTACATATCCAGACAGTCCTTCAGTGAGAGTGCCAATGCCCGAGATGATGGGGCGTCCAGGATTTCCAGGTTTGTGGATCT
>ML677350.1:30166588-30181445 GCA_007922305.1 Dermatemys mawii | reverse complement strand
AGATCCACAAACCTGGAAATCCTGGACGCCCCATCATCTCGGGCATTGGCACTCTCACTGAAGGACTGTCTGGATATGTGGACACTGTACTCAGACCCTACGCCACCAGCACTCCCAGCTATCTTCGTGACACCACCGACTTCCTGAGAAAACTACAATGTATTGGTGACCTTCCAGAAAACACCATCCTAGCCACCATGGATTAGAGGCTCTCTATACAAACATCCCACACAAAGATGGAATACAAGCTGTCAGGAATAGTATCCCTGATGATGCCACAGCACAAGTGGTTGCTGAGCTCTGTGACTTTATCCTCACACACAATTATTTCAAATTTGGTGACAATATATACCTCCAGACCAGTGGCACCGCTATGGGCACCCGCATGGCCCCACAGTGTGCCAACATCTTTATGGCTGTCCTGGAACAACGCTTCCTCAAATCTCATTCACTCACGCCCCTCCTCTATCTACGCTACATTGATGACATCTTCATCATCTGGACCCATGGGAAA
This sequence comes from Dermatemys mawii, assembly GCA_007922305.1. Classification (NCBI taxonomy): domain Eukaryota; kingdom Metazoa; phylum Chordata; order Testudines; family Dermatemydidae; genus Dermatemys; species Dermatemys mawii. The sequence continues at coordinate 30,180,931 of ML677350.1, read as the reverse complement.
GAAACTCTGGAGGAATTCCACCATGATTTCAACAGCTTCCACCCCACCATCCACCTCAGCCTGGACCAGTCTACACGGGAGGTCCACTTCCTGGACACCACGGTACAAATTAATGACGGCCACATCAACACCACCCTATACCGAAAACCTACCGACAGCTATGCCTACCTTCATGCCACCAGCTTCCATCCCGGGCACACCACACGATCCATTGTCTACAGCCAAGCACTGAGGTACAATCGTATTTGCTCCAACCCCTCAAACAGAGACCAACACCTACAAGATCTCCACCAAGCTTTCTCAAAACTACAATACCCGCACAAGGAAATAAGGACACAGATCAACAGAACCAGACGTGTACCCAGAAGCCTGCTGCTGCAAGACAAGCCCAAGAAAGAAAACAACAGACCACCACTGGCCATCACCTACAGTCCTCAGTGAAAGCCTCTCCAACGCATCATCAGTGATCTACAACCCATCCTGGACAACAATCCCTCACTTTCACAGGCCTTTGGAGGCAGGCCAGTCCTGGCCTACAGACAACCTGCCAACCTCAAGCATATTCTCACCAGCAACAGCACACCGTGCCATAATAACTCTAACTCAGGAACCAATCCATGCAACAAACCTCGATGCCAACTCTGCCCACACATCTACACCAGCAACACCATCACAGGACCAAACCAGACCAGCCACACCATCACTGGTTCATTCACCTGCACATCTACCAATGTAATATACGCCATTATGTGCCAGCAATGTCCCTCTGCTATGTACATCGGCCAAACTGGACAGTCCCTACGAAAAAGAATAAATGGACACAAATCAGATATCAGGAATGGCAGTATTCAAAAACCTGTAGGAGAGCACTTCAACCTCACTGGACACACCATAAAAGATTTAAAGGTCAGCATTTTGCAGCAAAAAAACTTCAAGTCCAGACTTCAAAGAGAGACTGCAGAGCTGCAATTCATTCGCAAATTTGATACTATCAAGCAAGGATTGAACAAAGATTACAAGTGGCTAGCTAACTACAAAAGCAGCTTCTCTTCTCTCGCTATTCACACCTCCAGTTCTGCTGCTAGAGGAACACCTCACCCTCCCTGATTAGAGATAACAAGCTGGTTCAGCCTCATTGGACTAACCTTGTTATCTCCCACCTGGTTCTTGCCTACCTATTTATACCTGCCCCTGGATACTTCCACTGCATGCATCCGACGAAGTGGGTATTAGCCCACGAAAGCTTGTGCTCTAAAATTTTAGTTAGTCTTTAAGGTGCCACAGGACTCTTTGTCACTTCTGCAATTCCAGACTAACACGGCTACCCCTCTGATTCTGTGTCACATTGTTGCTTTGAACCAGCCTGGCTTAATTAGTATGTGATTTCTGGAGATGGGCCCTGAGCAGAATCTGAGATCCAAACACACTGAACTTTGGTGGACTTAGACAGGGATCAAACAGATCGGAATCCAAATCTTCCAGCCCTCTCATATGTGTTTTTGTACAAACACACACCACTACAGTTTGTGGAGTTGGTCTGGAACAGAAGGTTGCTCCTCACAGCCATCCCTAGCAGATTCCTCACCACTGGAACACCAATAGTAAAGAGTGTACAAAGAAGCTAATTCTCCTCTCAGTACCTTTACATAGAACTCCTCCCATTGACATTCATGGGAGTAATATGTGCATATGAGAAATGAGAATAAACCCTTAAGGATTTAGGTAGCGATCTTCTAAGGTACTGAACTGTAAGAATCTGCAGGACTAGAAGCTGGGACTATGACTGTTCTGGACTGCTGCGGCTGTCACCTCCCCACTGGAAACTTACGCTGAAGTTCTGCAGGAAATACTCCTCAGTAGCTCCCGAGTGGCAGCCCCTGACAGCCCACACTGTAGATTGGCTGATTATAGTATTTACAGTATAGGGGAGCTGCCTGAGCAACACCATGGACTGCTTGCCTGTTTCTGCTCCAGACCCCGGACTCTGGTTTCTGACCCTGATTTATCCTTGACTTTGCTATTTGCTTTCTGTCTATAACCTGACTTCCTGATATCCTGATCCATCGCCCTATGCTTGCAGCTTGGTTTCTAACCCTGACTTCCTGGTATCCTGACCTAGCTCGACCCTGTCTCTGCTCTCTGCCTGCAGCTTGGTGCCTGATCCTGACTTCCTGGTATTGTGACCTGGCTTGCTCTCATCTCCACTACTTGTTTCCTGACTGCAATTTAGCAGCTGACGGTGCACACAGGCCCCCCATGGTCCAGCCCTGACACCAACTTCTACTGAATCTCAGAGGGATTTAGGCACCTAACCTCCTTTGGCTTCTTTGAAAATCCCAGTCTCAAATGTGATCTTATGCACATTTTTTGGCTTACACTGTGCATCTCTTCCATGGCCTTGAGATGCCTACTTCCCACTGATATTCTGCCCTTTAATAGTTCTGATGCACCGCTGCACAGAGGTACGTCAAAGGGTTGCAGTTTCCCACAGCTGACATGCTTACTATACATAGTCATGGATGAAACTCTACTCTTTTTCCTTGTTTGTTACAAAGCTCTTACTGCCATTCAAATTACTAAGGCAAAAATTCAAACAACCTTCCATAATGCAATTGACCTTGCTAATTCCCCCATTGTTTATGTTTAAGTGCTGGAATCCAGTGAAAGAGGAGGCACACCTATAAGCACACAATAAACACCAATCTCTTAGGCATTATGGTTTGCCCAAGATTACATGAGTCACTAGTAGAGCAAGGAATGGACATGTGCTCTAATCAGTGGATCTTACTTCCTCTTCAATGCACAGTTGGGAAAACATAGTTCTCCTCTTTCTCCTGCCCCCCCAAAGGTTTTATTTTTGCTAATATTCCATAATCATATCCTTTCTCTCCTCCTCCCATATCTGTAGATTCCCACATCTTTCAAAGTCTTGCAACATGATTTATATTGTTATTCTTGAACAAAATAAATCCCCAAATTAGTTTAAAATACACATAATGGTTCATAACTTTATATGCTGGATGCTGTCCTTGATTTATGTGCCATACTTTTCTCTAAATAGCACTAACAGACAAAAGAGCTGGAAGAGTAGTGTTGCATAGTGCTCTGAGCATGGCATGAGATATCAAAAATGCCAGAGTTTGAATCCTGGCTGTGGCATAGATTCTTTTTGTGGGCTTGGACAAGTCATGTAACCTCTGCCTCACTTTTGCTATCTTTTAAATGGGAATAATACATACCTCGCAGGAACATTTGGAGATTAATTAATGTTTGTAAAGCGCTTAGTATTAGTGTGTACAAACTTCAAAATATGGGTTGGTGGGTTGCTGCCCTAGCTGATGTAAAAAGTGCAGGAGAGCTCTTAAGCCCAGTCCATTATTTGTTTTCCCCATCCCTCCTTGCCTCTCCCTCTCAAAGATTTAAGAAATAGAGAGCACAGCTGACTCAGGTTCTATATAAAAATAAGACTCAAAACAGTGTCAGCATACAAAGTATTATACTTATTTTTAAAATATGCATGCAAAACATAAAGCAGTTCCCATCTATATTAAAATATTGTAGCTCTGTTTAATGGCATATAAATAAAAGTCTCAAAAGCCATTAGCCTACATGCAAAGATATATGCACTCAACATAATCATCCATCAGACATAAATACCGTGCACCATAATATCAGAGTCAGGAAGGTCACCTTTTGTCACCATAGGACTGCCACACATCTTTGCGCGCTTAATTGACACTAATCTACTTTGTAAGCAGTGAGTGCAAGCCTAGAAAATAATTCAAACAGAGCCCCAAAGAATGACTGAGCAGTCATAAGAAATGGGCTGAATGAATCATGTATATTTGGCAAGTTGCATGACTAAGTTATTTCCTCCATACATCTAGCCTTTATCTCATTTAGGATACATTTTTAAAATAAGATTTATTTTTTTAAATCGCTATATTATAATAAGAACATCTTAGATCACAGTAGAAGTATGATTATGAAGCATAAGTTTCATATTTGCATAATGTATTTTGCAATGAAAATAAACTTTGCCCCTCTATTTTTTCAAAAAAGAGCATCTGTGTTCCCTGTAGTAGGCTTAGTCCTGCATCCTTTGTGCATACAAGCATCCCATTGACTTCCAAGGGAGCACAGTTCCTTAATGAAGGTGAGACCTTTGATACAACACAGTAGTACATCATTTCTTTTTCATTATTTAGTTACTGTTCTTTTAAACTTGGGGGATAGAGGTAAGTAAATAACAGAAAATCCAGTAATAAGGTCCATCAATATTAAGCTTTCACTTGACTCTACAACATGTTCTTCCTGCAATCCAGTTGGAAAACACTTTAAATAATGTAGTTTCAGAATTAAGTAGAGTAGCTCTTTAATAAAGGACTAGTAGTGGAAAGGGATAGGCAAGGGAGAAGGGCAACATTTTTCAGCTGAATTATGAAATGATCAGAATTGGCGAGGCAGAAAGATACAGAAATGGAGTCCCAAATGGCAAGACCTGCAGAGGAGAATGCTCTTGTACAATGACCCAAAAAAAGGAGAGGGAAGACCAGTACTAAACAGGTAGAGAACCCTGAGCTGAGTAATGCAAGAGGCTCCACAGAACAGACTGAAGTGAGTCCACAGGGCTTTAAAAACAAGTAAGGCAATTTTGAACCAGATCCTGGAGTGGATTGGGAGCCAGTGAAATTGAGTGTAGGGAATAAGCTAATGATCCATGTGGAGAGATGGGCAGCATCATAGGGTATGTCTACACTACAAACTTATGTTGATTTTGTTAAGGTCGATTTTGTAAAGCAGACTGTATAAAATCGATTTTGTGCGTCCACACTAAACACAGTAAGTCGGCATTGTTCGTCCACACTACAGTGGTAAGCATCGACATAGTGAGTGGTGCACTGTGGTTACCTATCCCACAGTTCCCGGAGTCCCAGCAGGCACCATTTCCAGTGATGCACTGTGGGTAGCTATCCCACAGTTCCCAGAGTCCCAGCAGACGCCATTTTCAGCTTTCTCCGTTCCCAAACCCACCCACCCCGCAGTGTCCCTCCCGCTGTAAAAGCAACTGCAAACAGTCATTTTGTGACTGTGAACAGTCATAGCCCCTCTGTGAAAGCAACTGCAGTCATTTCACGCGCTTTTGCTGCCTGAGCTGACGCCATAGCAGTGCAAGCATGGAGCCTGCTCAGCTAACCACTGCAGTAATGGCCATTGTGAATACCTCGCGCATTGTTGTGGACTTTATGCTGCATCGTATGCCCAAGAATGCGATCAGGAGACGACTGCGCTATCCGGAGAGTGAAGACAGTGATGAGGACATCATGGACATGGACACTGACTTTTTTGAAAGTAAGGGGCCCGACAACCTGGCAATTTTGGTGGCAATGGGGCAGGCTCATGCTCCGGAACGCCGAATCTGGGCCAGGGAAACAAGCACTGACTGGTGGGATCGCATAGTGCTGCGGGTCTGGGATGACTCTCAGTGGCTCAGAAAGTTTTGCATGAGAAAGGGCATGTTCATGGAACTTTGTGACTTGCTTTCCCCTGCCCTCCAGCGCGAGAATACCAAAATGAGAGCAGCCCTCACAGTTCAGAAGCGAGTGGCGATAGCCCTGTGGAAACTTGCAACGCCAGACAGCTACCGGTCAGTCGCGAATCAATTTGGAGTGGGTAAATCTACAGTGTGGGCTGCTGTGATGCAAGTATCCAGGGCAATCATTGATCTGCTGCTATCCAGGGTTGTGTGTCTGGGAAATGTGCAGGCTATAGTAGATGGCTTTGCCGCGCTGGGATTCCCTAACTGTGGTGGGGGCTATAGATGGCACTCATAGCCCTATCTTGGCACCAGACAACGAGGGCGCAGAGTACAGAAACCGCAAGGGGTATTGTTCAATGGTCATGCAAGCACTGGTTGACCACAAGGGACGTTTCACCGACATGTGCGTGGGATGGCTGGGAAAGGTTCATGACGCTTATGTGTTCAGGAACTCTAAGCTGTATAGGCAGCTGACGCAAGGGACTTTCTTCCCCGAGCAGAAAATTACTGTGGGAGGTGTTGAGATGCCGATCGTTATCCTTGGGGACCCAGCCTACCCCTTAATGCCCTGGCTTATGAAGCCATACACGGGATCCCTGGACAGGAGTCAGGGGCTGTTCAACTATAGGCTGAGCAAGTGCAGAATGGTTGTGGAGTGCGCATTTGGCCATCTGAAGGCCAGGTGGAGAATCCTACTTACTCGCTCAGACCTCAGCGAAAGAAATGTGCCCATTGTTATTGCTGCTTGCTGTGTGCTCCACAATCTCTGTGAGAGCAAGGGGGAGACGTTTATGGTGGGGTGGGAGGCAGAGGCAAATGTCCTGTCTGCTACTTACGAGCAGCCAGACACCAAGGCAAGTACAAGAGCCCACCAGGAAGCGCTGCACCTCAGAGAAGCCTTGAAAAACAGTTTTGTGACTGGCCAAAATGCTGTTGAAAACCCACTCCCTTGCTCTGCTCTGCGATAAGCCTCCCACCCTCCAGCCCTATAGAGCTGTTGAAAACCCGCTCCCTTGCTCTGCTCTGCGATAAGCCTCCCACCCACCAGCCCTATAGAGCTGTTGAAAACCTGCTCCCTTGCTCTGCTCTGCGATAAGCCTCCCACCCCCCAGCCCTATCGAGCTGTTGAAAACCCACTCCCTTGCTCTGCTCTGCGATAAGCCTCCCGCCATCCTTATTCCCTTCCCCCCCATTTGCAGAGTAAATAAAGTCTCTTTTTTAAAAAGCATGCACTCTTTAATGATTCTTCACAAACAAAGGGGAAGACTGGCAAGATAGCCCAGAAGGGGTGGGTGAGGAGGAAAACCAGTCAGTGTGGTGGATGGGGAGGTGGGGGGAACAAAGACACAGCACATTTTAAAAACTTTTCTGAGAAACTGAGCTGCATGCTGCTTGTGTTGTATTGTGAGGTAGAGTGGGTCGGTTCCCGGAGCCTCCCCCCACCGCGTTCTCACCCCGCGTCTGGGTGGGGAGGCTATGGAACTTGGGGAGGTGGTTACACAGGGGCTGCAGGGGCGATCTTTGGTCCTGATGAAGCTCCACCAGACACCGGAGCATGTCACTCTGATCTTCCATTATCCGCAGCATTGCTTCCATCCTCCTTTCTTCCCGCTCCTGCCATCTCTCCTCCTGTGCTGCTACTACTGCCCTGGATGTGCTCTGGGACTCTAAAAATTTTACTCTCCATGCTTGGTTTCGAGCTGCCTCACTGTGGGAGAAATTCTTGAGCTCGCCAAACAAATCTTCTCTTGTGCGCTTCCTTCTCCTTCTCATCTGCGCTAGCCTCTGCGAAGGGGATGTTAGCAGGGGGTGGGGGGGGGAGAGACCACGCTGGCTGTAGGAGGAAAGAAGGAAAAAGGTTGTAAGATAGATACATTCTCCAGGAAAAAGGTTATAAGATACATAGACACATTCTCCAGAAGAATGGGAACAGTCTTTCACAATGAAACAAAGTATTCACAGACTGCATATGCTTTCTGTACAAGGTCGCATTTTGCACCTTAAATTGAGTGCCTGTAGCTTTGCTGTACAGATATCACATCAGACACCCTCTCCCAGGGCCAGGCAACAGAAACCACCATGCAGGCGGCCATGGTAAGCCACATTCTTTTGGTTTGATCCACATTCTTTACAATGCTCTCCTTTCCCACAGTAAACCGCCCCCCCCCCCCGCACCGTGTGGCTCCCTGCTGCTGCAACAGAAGCAGCTCAGCCCCACAAGCACACACATGCCCCCCCCAACACAAGCAGCCCACAGCGTTTTCTCTTCCTCCCAACCCCATCACCCTGCTGATCTCAGGGAGGTTCCCTGGTCCCACACGCACCACAACCCACAGTAAACCGCCCCCCCCCGCACCGCGGGGCTCCCGGCGGCTGCAACAGGAGCAGCCCCCCCACCCCAGCGGAGGGACACTCACCAGAAGTACCTTCGCTGACTTCCCCATCTGGGCTACCACCTTGGGAGGGTTCTGAGAGTATTGGCTCCAGGGTGATAAACAGTTCCTGGCTGTCTGGGAACAGAGTCTCTCCGCTTGCCTGCTGCTGCGTAGTATCATCTTCCTGATCAGCTTCATTGTCATCTGAATCGTCATTCCTCACCGTTACCCCATCAGAGGAGTCCACAAACACCGGTGCAATGGTGGTGGCCCCCCCCGTATTTAATTCAGTTCGTTGTAAAATTTGCATGTCCGCAGGGGTGCCCCAGAGCGTCCATTTGCCTCTTTTGCTTTCTGGAACGCTTGCCTCAGCTCCTTAATTTTCACACGGCACTGCTGTGCCTCCCTGCTGTGGCCCCTATCCAGCATGGCCTTGGAGACTCTGGCAAACGTGTTGGCATTCCATTTGTTGTTACAGAGTTCTGCCATCACGGATTCCTCTCCCCAAATAGCAATGAGATCCTGAACCTCCTTTGTGGACCATGCTGGAGCTCTTTTGCACTGGTTGGTTTCCTGTGCTGATGAGCTCTGCATGGTGCATTGTGCTAAGGAGCTCTGCATGGTGAGTGTCCTGTACAGGTGAGCTTGCCACGCTGGTCAAACAGGAAATGAAATTCAAATGTTCCCGGGGCTTTTCCTGTCTACCTGGCCAGAGCAGTGAGTTGAGACTGCTGTCCAGAGCGGTCACAATGGAGCACTGTGGGACAGCTCCCGGAGGCCAGTAAAGTCTGCATGCATCCACGCTAAGCCACAGTCGACCCAGAGACGTCGATTTAAGCGTTACTCCCTTGGTTTTGGTGGAGTACAGAAATCCATTTTGAGGTCCCTTTAAATCGACTTAAATGGCTACTGTGTGTGGACGGGTGCAGGGTTATGTCGATTTAATGGCACTAAAGTCAACATTACCTCGTAGCGTAGACCAGGGCATACTGGTGTCTGGAGAGCTAGAAGTCAGGATACCAGCGAGCTTGTGGATGAGCTAATTGCTTCAGCTTGTTAAAATGACTTAGCTTCTTTTTTAACATGGCATGATGCAGCCATTGCAAAGTGCAATCTGCTCCTGCTTACCATATCCTCCTATGACTTATCTTCCTTCCATAGGAAGATCCTTCAAGACCCTCATTAACCCAAGGATTCCCCCAACTTTTCCTCTTACCCCCTCAAAAGACCTTCACATCATGGCTGTGTTTCCAGATGCCAAAGAGCTGGATGCCAGCCTTCCAGAGTTCAACAGTAGTGCTCTGAAATGCTTGTTAGAAATCCCTGCCCTGCAATAACAGGTGGTTCCTCCTCCTGGAAGTCAAATTGGGCAAGTGGGGTAGTGAATCAGAGTCTCAAGAGCAGATTTCCCAATAGCACTGTATTGCCCTACCTCTGGACTGACTGGGTCAAGCATCTTATAACCCTGGTCTACACTGCATGGGGGAAGGGGAATGATCTAAAATACTCAACTTCAGCTACGAGAATAGTGTAGCTAAGCCGACATACTTAGATTGACTTACTGTGGCATTTTCACAGCGGTGAGTTGACAACTGCCGCTCCCCCGTCGCCTCCGCCTGTGCCTCTCGTGGCAGTGGAGTGCCAGAATCGACGGGAGAGCGCTCGGGGATCAATTTATCGTGTCTAGACTAGACGCAATAAATTGACCTCAATAGATAGATCGCTACCTGCCGATCCGGCGGGTAGTGTAGACACACCCATAGACTTTAGATCAGAACGGACCATCATGATCCTCTAGTCGGACCCTCTTGCACATTGCAGGCCACAGACACACACCCATTCACTCCTGTAATAGACCCCTCACCTCTGGCTGAATTACTGAAGTCCTCAAATCATAATTTAAAGATTTCAAGTTACACAGAAGCCACCATTTATACTACAGTTGAACCTCAGAGTCACCAGCACCTTGGGAATGAAGGTTGTTCCTAACTCTGAAATGTTCGTAACTCTGAATAAAACGTTGTGATTGTTCTTTTAAAAGTTTGCAACTGAACATTGACTTAATACAGCTTTGAAACTTTGCTGCGAAGAAAAATGCTGCTTTTAACCATCTTAATTTAAATGAAACAAGCAAAAAAACAGTTTCTTTACTTTCTCAATTTTTTTATACTTTTTCTTTTCTTAGTAGTTTATTTCCAGCAAAGTACTGTGCTGTACAGTATTTGCCTTTTCTTCTTCTTCTTCGTCTTTTTTTTTTTTTTGGTCTCTGCTGCCTGATTGCAACTTCCAGTTCCAAATGTGCTGTGTGGTTGACCGATCGGTTAGTAACTCTGGTGTTCGTAACTCTGAGGTTCTACTGTAGTTTAAACCTGCAAATGACCCATGGCCCATCTTCAGAGGAAGGCACCTATGCTTCTGGTGAGGCTTTGGGAAAAGATAATACAAGGCCTTTAAATAGTCATGAAATGCCAAACCTCAGATATTGCATTGGCTTTCTGATACATGTATTTGGAGGAAAGGTGCAATCCAGTGGCCAGTTTGGATAGTAACACAGTTCATATTGCACAGGCTAAACTCAGTGTTAAGCTATTCAAGAGAGAAGCACCCTAGAAGAACTGCAGTATCATAGCACTGGGCAAAGACACAGCAATGGCCAAAGATAAACTATGTAAGAGAGAAATGCAGAGGATCTATATGTATTGACAGACCAGGCCCAGGCAATCATAGTAATCAGTCATTTGAATCAATAATAATTAGCATTTTTAATGTAGTAACTTCACAGAACACGTATAATGTGGTATCGAAGCAGGAAAATTGATTCATTTGATCTATGGCCAGGCTATAAACATTGTGGGTTGAAGAGTGGCTGGTTAGTAGGAAGAAGCAAATAGAACCTGGTATCACATGTTTTCATTCCCAAACCATGCCAAAGGGAAACAACGTAATCAAGAGCCCATGCAGGGTTTGTTATAATATAGCATTATAAAAGCCCCCTTTAGCTGTTTAAAGGTATGATGTGTGGATTTAGGGTTGGAATTTTCTATACACACCACTTGAATGCTGATGAGGACTTTTAAATTACTGTTCTAGACGTAAAAAGGAAAAACAAAACAGAACATGTTCCTGTTACCCCTTCAACGCAGTGGATTTGGGGCTATAGTATGTTCTCATTCACGCTCTGATGAAGGTAGTGCTCTAAGTTGGCTCAGTTGGATTTATTTGAGATTTACACTGGCGTGACAGAGCAGAACTTGGTCCTTAGTGTATTCAGTACGCACAAAGTGTGAAATGAGGAGCTCTGAAGATACTTTACAAAACATGGTTTAAGATCAACTCTTGCATATCTTCCCCCTTTATTATTTGTGTTGTAGTAACAGCAAAGAGCTTCAACTTCAACTGGGGCCCCACTGTGCCAGCTGCAGCCAAACAGAGACGGACCCTGCCCTCTCTGCCAAGAAGTCCACAGGGTACGTAAACCAAACAGACATTAGGTGGGAGGAGAACAGTGACACAAAAAGGTCAAGTGACTTGTCCAAGGTTGGTCAGTGGCGGAGCTGGAAATAGACTGAGGGTGAGATCTTAGCCCATTAACTTCAATGAGGCCAACGTTTCCCCCATGGTCCCATTTCTGTCTGTCTCCAAAACCCATTCAGGATTGTCTTCTTTCCTTTGGACATGGAGCTTCAGTTTTGAGTTTTCCTGCTCCATTTTACAACATAAAAAAAAGATCCTTTGAAGAGAGAGCTATACAACAGTCATTTCTCCATCCACATTTAGTGCATTACTGTCCCAGAGGCTATACAGCCAAGAATTCTGAAGGAGTTTAAGTATGAATTGGCTGAGCTGCTTACAAATACAGTTGTTGTTCTAGAGGACTGGGGAGCACAAATATTGTACCTATATTTAAAAAAGGCTCTGAGGGTGATCCAGGGTAGTCCAGGAAGCCTTACATCTGTAGCTGGAAAAATAGTTTAAATTCTTATTATAAACAGAACACCACAACACCTGAAAGATCATAGAATAATAGGACTGGAAGGGACTTTGAGAGGTCATCAAATCCATCCCCCAATTTGAGGCAGGAGCAAGCATATACAGCTCATCCTTCACGGGTGTTTGTCCAACCAGTTCTTGGAAACCTCCTATGGTAGATATTCCACAACCTTTCTTGAAAACCTATTCCAAAGTTTAACTATCCTTATAGTTAGAAAGTTTTCCCAAATATATAATCTAAATAATATGATAGGGTCTAATCAGCATGGTTTCCACAAAGGAAAATTGTGTCTCACTAACTTCTTAACATTCTTTAAATGAGTCAATAAAATATTGGATAAAGGAGCACCAGCTGAAAATGTATTTAGACTTCCCAAAGTCCTTTAATACAAGAGGCTACTAAAGAATAGAGTGGTCATGGGGAGAAAGGCAGTCATGGATTAAAATCTGGTAAGAGACAGAGAGCATAGAGTAGGATTAAATGTTCACTCGTCATCATGGAAAATGTTAACACTGGAGTGTCTTAAGGTTCTGTACTAGGTCCCATGTTGTTTTATATATTTATTAATCATCTGGAAAGGGGTGAGTAGTGAGAAAGCAAAATCTGTAGATGACACAAAGTTATTTAGGTTAGTCAGGAACAGAGAGGAACATATGAGGAACTTCAGAGAGACCTAAACAAGGTGGTGAATGGCAACATGATGGGAAATTAAACTGAGCATAAAAAAAAAGGCAAAGTAATGCATAGTGAAGGAAAAAAATGCTAATACATCTTACAAGGGTCTAAATTAACTGTATCAACTCAGGAAAGGGACTCAAGTGTCATTGCAGATAACTCTGTGAAGACCTCTACTCAATGCGGACCTAGATTACAAACAAAAAACAAAAACACCTCAGTGTGTTAGGATATATAAGAAATGGTATGGTGAATAATTCAGAAAATATTATATGCCAGTGTGTATGTGTGTGTGTGTGTATATTATATATATAGCTGTCGATTAATTGCAGTTAACTCATGCGATTAACTCCAAAAAATTGTGATTAAAAAATTAATCACAATTAATCGCAATTTTAATCGTGCTGTTCAACAATAGAATACCAATTGAAATTTATTAAATATTTTGGACATTTTTCTATGTTTTCATATATATTGTATTCTGTGTTAGAATTGAAACCAAAGTGTATATTACTTTTGACTATAAATATTTGTACTGTAAAAATGATAAAAGAAATATTTTTCAATTCATCTCATACAAGTACTGTAGTGCAACCTCTTTGTCATGAAAGTGCAACTTACACATGTAAATTTTTTTTGTTACATAACTGCACTAAAAAACAAAAAATGTAAAACTTAGATACGCTAAAAATTCATATGAGCCTTCATTCTTTGTCCACCATTCCAAAGGACATGCTTCCATGCTGATTACGCACATTAAAAAAAATCCATAAATAAAATTTGTGACTGAACTCCTTGGGGGAAAATTGTACGTCCCTGCTCTGTTTTACCAGCATTCTGCCATATATTTCATGTTATAGCAGTCTCGGATGATGACCCAGCATGTGTTGTTCATTTTAAGAACACTTTCACCACGGATTTGACAAAACACAAAGAAAGTACCAGTGTGAGATTTCTAAAGATACTACAGCACTCAATCCAAGGTTTAAGAATCTGAAGTGCCTTCCAAAATCCTAGAGGGTTGAGGTGTGGAGCATGCTTTCAAAAGTCTTAAAAGTGCAACACTCCAATGTGGAAACTAGAGAACCCGAACCACCAAAAAAGAAAATCAACCTTCTGCTGGTGGCATTTGACTCAGATAATGAAAATAAACATGTGTTGGTCTGCATTGCTTTGAATTATTATCAAGCCGAATCTGTCATCAGCAAGAACTCATATGCCCTGGAATGGTGGTTGAAACATGAAGGGACATATGAATCTTTAGTGCATCTGTCACATAAATATCTTGCGACACCAGCTATAACAGTGCCATGTGAACACCTGTTCTCACTTTCAGGTGACACTGTGAACAAGAAGCATTCAGCATTATCCCCTGTACACGTAAACAAACTTTTTGTCTGAGTGATTGGCTGAACAAGAAGTAGGACTGAGTGGACTAGCAAGCTCTAAAATTGTACATTGTTTTATTTTTGAATGAAGGTTTTTTTGTACATAATTCTACATTTGTAAGTTCGACTTTCATGATAAAGAGATTGCACTACAGTACTTGCATTAGGTGAATTGAAAAATATTATTTCTTTTGTTTTTTTCTATAGTGCAAATACTTGTAATCAAAAATAAATATAAAGTGAGCTCTGTACACTTCATATTCTTTGTTGTAATTGAAATCATTATATTTGAAAATATAGAAAACATCCAGAAATATTTAAATGGTATTATATATATATATATATATATATATATATATATATATATATATATAT
>ML677350.1:30128489-30166578 GCA_007922305.1 Dermatemys mawii | reverse complement strand
TATATATATATATATATATATATATATATATATATATATATATATATATAAAATCAAAGGTGCAGTCTCACCTGGAATTCTATTAGCACCCCATCTGAAAACGGATACTACAGAACATGAGGGGATCTGCAGGCCAGTTAAAATGATTCCATGGCATTAAAAAGTCTTTATGAAGAAAGGTTGGATTCAATAAAGATTAGAAAGTTGATCGATAAGTGTAAGGGCGCGGAAGACATTGTCACGGATGAATGCTAGGCGCTCTCCCCCTTGACTCCAGGGAAGGAAAGGGTGTTCATGCCCCCCCCACTCCTGGGAAGGAAGGGGTACTCAAGGTTAGTGTTATCAGTTCCTGCTCTGTTTTTGTATAGATCTCAGACCGGATTGAATTGGTGCCCAGTATTTATCTGTAGTGTGTAGACTAATAAGAAGATAGTAAGACACCTGCTTGTATTATGTAATCCCATTTAAGACAAAAACAAGGTATTAGTTATTCATGAGGCATGTATGAGATGCAAATGCTTCAGTTATTTCTTTGCCTGTATTCTCACACTTAGTGGGCTTCTTCCCCGGGCATTGCTCCGATGTGCCGGGTCCCCGTTTAGTGACAGCAGCGAGTGGAGCCCCCGCTGCAGGTGTGTCACTTTGCCTTCAGTAAACTCACTACTTCTATTCAACAGCTGTTTGTGTGCATCGTTCCTACAGGACACAAAAGTATCCTGCAACAATAAGGAAGAAGTAGTATATGGATTTACATACAACTATATTAAAAACAATGTTGCAAAGTCAAACACTCAAAAGTTATGGAATGCTTGAATTAAGGTTGCCTATGCTTTATTCTTGTATGTATGCATTATAATACATCCTTTAATTACATGATCAGATAGTATTTGTTTTGCTAAATATTAGAAATTGGGATGAGTTCTCATGTGTGGGTGAGGGAGGATGGTCAGATTATCTTAAATCTATCTACTACAGTTTCTCCTAAAGCACTGGTAGTGATCACAGTAGGAGACAAGATACTGCATTAGATGGACCTTGAGTCTGATCCAATCTGGCAACTCCTAGGTTCCAAATAAGGTAGCCTAACGTTGTTGCTTTTCTTTGTTACTTGTCTTAGCTGGAGCTTGTCAAGCTGAAGCTCAGTCTGCTTTTAAGAATAAGGTTTTAGGTCAGAGGTGGGCAAACTACGGCCCGCAGGCCACATTTGGTCCATGGGACTGTCCTGCCCGGCCCTTGAGCTCTCGACGAGGGAGGCTAACCCACAGCCTCTCCCCTGCTATCCCCTTCCCCACAGCCTCAGCGCACTGCATTGTCAGTGCTCTGGACGGTGAGCTCCTGCCGGGCAGCACGGCGGCGTAACTAGCTTTGGCTGGGCAGTGCGGCTGCCAGTCTTAATGCTCTGACCGGCATGGTAAGGGGGTAGGAAGTGGGGGGATGGATAAGGGACAGAGGGTCCTGGGGGAGCAGTCAGGGGATAGGAAGTGGTTGGATAGGCAGAGGAGTCCTGGGGGGCCTGTCAGGGAACTGGTGTGTGGATAGGGTCAGAGCAGTCAGGGGACTGGGGGGTTGGATGGGTCAGGAGTTCTGAGTGGGACAGTCAGGGGGCGGGAAGTGGGAGGGGGCAGATAGGGGCAGGAGCCAGGCTGTTTGGGGAGACACAGCCTTCCTTATGCGGCCCTCCATACAGTTTTGTAACACCAATGTGGACCTCGGCCAAAAAGTTTGCCTATCCCTGCTTTAGATAATTAATTTTATACCATTAATTCTTCCTTGTAGATAAATTATTCTTGGAGAGTTCTCATTTGTCACAAAACTGTAAGCTTTTTAGGGCAATAACTTTGTCTTTCTACAGGACTAAATAGCCTCCATAGTACATTGTAGACTTGAAAGAAATTATTTATCTATATTATAATATTAGCTCGAGGATACAAGTGAAATCAAGGCCCAGTTTTGCTAGAGCCTGTATAAATGTGGAGTAATAGTCACAATAGTCTGTATCACAAAGAGCTCACAAATTAAATAGACAAAAAGTAGAAGTTAAGTGTTATTATCCCCATTTCATGGTGGGGGACCTGAGGCATGGAAAGATTGAGTTACTTGCCCAAGTCCCGTGGCAAAAGGGCTGATCGGAAAACATGAATTCTGTTTTGAGAGAAACGGAGGGTTTGAAATTTATTTTCGTTCCGCCTGAAACATAGCTGAGACATTCTGAAATTTTTTATGAGGGGTGGGAGAAAGCATCTGTGTTACCTACCCCTGAATTACCAATAGCCCAGTGTCAGGGCATTCACCTGGGTTTAGGAGCACCAGGATCAAGTCCTTGTTCTCCCTGATTCAGAACAGGGACTTGAACCTTGAGATTCCACATCTCAGTGAGCGCCCTGGGCTGGGCTTTGGGCTATTTTCTTGCTTTCATTTTTACTAGAATTTCCATCCTGCACCAGAGAAGCCTTTCCTAAAGTTTCATTGAAACCGAGAGATTGCCACAAAGTTTTGGCTTTGAGGAATTGTCATTTTCAAACAAAAACAAAAAATTCATCAAAAACATCCCAATCAGCTCTCCACAGAAACTGTTGCAGGTCAGAGAATTAAACCCAGACCTCCTGAATCCCAGCCCAGTGGCTTTGACCACAACAACAACAATCTGCCTAATAAAGACAGTAGTTGTGTTCTAAACATGCCCCCAAACTGACTTTCCCACTCAGAACTAGTTTGAATATTTAGGTGCATAAAATATTTTTTAAAAGGGAAAGCATTCTGGACACTAGTTAAAGAGTTAAAGTCTTTCCAGCAGGAGAGTAGAGTAGACATTCTACACTGGGTTCCATTCCAGAATAAAATATCTCGTAGAGTTAGAAATCTCTGGGATGGAAATGCCAACACAACGTTAACTATAATGATGTAAATATAGCCTCAACTACCTCACTTAGCCAAAGTAAATAGCATAAACCTCTGGTAGTTTTATTAGCCCTGTAGAATACCACAATTCCACCTTTGACTTATATATCTAGTCTTTATTTTTCTTTCCTCTGGCTTCGGGCAGAGCTACCTGAAAGAAGGTCAATTTCAGGTAGGCAATCTTGTTACAGGCAGGCAGCCAGCTCTCTAATCCAATAATGCAACACGAGACCTGATGAGTGCACATTTATGAAAGAATAGGCTGTTTTCATTATTTCATTACTAGACAAGTTACCTGTCTGAAGAATATTAAAATGCCCAAGTTACTATGACAGTGAAATAGGTCAAATCTAAATCCTTATTGCAAAGCTAGAGATATTATCTTTGAATAGCATTAGTTGATATATCCCTCAACCTTAATAATCTAAGGATGGGATTTTTCAAGACCACTCACCATTGGCCTACTTCTGCTTTCAGTTAAACAAATGGGCATTTTACCATTGACTTTGGTGGGATCAGAGTTAGGCCAACACTGAACACCCCTAAGAGTTCATGTCTGATTGTTCATACATTAAAAATCCTCACATCGGACACAAGATTTGAGTCACTGCTTTCAAAACTCGACCATCCACTTCTCTCTCCATAGCTCAGATTTCAGGAATTTAGTCATCTGACTCAACTGTAAAGTCCCATTCACAGTGATATCCATGCATCCCTCCCTGGCATCAGCTAATTGGATAGATTCTGTCTCATTACACTCTGTGCATAACGCAGGCCATGCAAAGGGACTGCAAAGTCTTGCTGGGGATTCTGCTGCTGTAGTGCAGTCTCGGTGAGCAAAGAGCGGGTGTAACTGGCCTGCTTCCCCACAGCTCCCAGTGCAGGGGGTGGGTTGGAGAGAAAAAGGCAGGAGCACACTGTTCTCCAGCTATCCCCAGTTGGTAAATGGGCATGTGAGGATCACAGACAGCTGGGGCAAATAAGGACACACTGTGTAACTTAGGTGGGCGTTTAGACACAACAGCCATTACCACCTCCTTGACACCCCCTCACCTGGCTCTTGTCTGAGCTACTATTTAATATGTTAGCGTGAATGGCTTTTTCTTGTTTTGTTGGAGACATTTACTTTTCCTAGAATTATGCTGAAATAGGCACTTGTAATTCTACGGTCAGGAATGTTTGTTGGCAATGTTCCCTTGCCTAAGGAAGCAGCATGGGCTGGGGCATAGGAACTCAGAGACCTGGGTTGTAGTCCCAGCAATGCCACTGACTGGCTGCTCCCCTCCCCTCTCTGCACTGTCTCTTCTCTCAACCTTTGTCTGTTTAGAACATAATGCTACAGGCCAAGGCCTGTCTCTAACTAGGTGCTGCTACATGGCCTTGTATAATGGGTCTCCAACTGTTGTTGCTGCTGTAATACAAATAGTAGTAATACTTCTGCTTTTTTACATGATTATTGCCTGTAGTTTTTTTTCCTCAGTCCAAGGTCTTTGATAGGCAAGAAAATATTTGGGGAATAGGAAAGCCAGGGTAAAATCAGGGTGAAAAAGCTGGAAAACATCAAGCAAATGTATCTGAAAGGCTCATGCCAGAAAGCACATAAAGAGAGCTATACATTTGTTAGCATTTAAAAATGTCATGAATTTTAGGCCAGTTGCCTGATTTTGGGAGGCCTGGTTCATGATTTTTGAATGTGTGGGGCTGCCAATATTTGTATTTGCAAATTGTAAATTTGCTTTATACACCAGTATAGGCAGTGAAATTCAAAGCTACTAATTGCCTTGCACATCTTCCTTGTAGCATGGAGCTTTCTTTAAAGCACACCTACGAGTTGCGCTTTCTTATACCCTGGCAGGTAGTGTGTCCTTTCACCTTAAGCCTATAGCATTTCGGGAACTGTAGTCTAGTAGCTGAGTGGCCATTTTGTGGAAGGCATGGTTCTTTACCTGCAAAATTAGTAAGGAAAGGTTTGTAGAAGGGGCTGATGACGAGTTATGTGATATGTTTGCAGCATATGGGAGGGAGCGTTTCAAACACAGCAAATATTTTTGGACTGGGGAGCAGCTGATGTTAAACAAGCTTAGTTAAAAATAAAGAGGAGTCTCTTCTAGCAGAGTTTAACCATTACTAGAGGTAACATGATCAGGCATAAGCATGTCTAGTAGTAACTTGATGGAAGGATTTTGAATACTCATTTGCACTGCAAAATAACAGGCAATGCCTTAAACTAATGATACTTTTGATTTTATTTTAGTGATTTGCCCATTATTTCAAACAAGAAAATGTCCTTTTCTGGTTCTTCAGTGACATTGTCCCTGGCAATGCATGAAAGTTCCAAGTCAGATCTTTAGCAGGAAACTGGAGATCTCCTTCAGCTGTAACTATTTAAGGGCCTGTGTAAAGGTGCACAGCTGTGCCCTTGTTTTAGTAAAACCCGACCAGTTGCCAAGAGCTGGTTAAATAATGAAAATAGTCCTCAGGTTATTATTGGGTAAAACAAACCCTGATATTAGACTGAACAGTATCCAGCCAATTTAGATTGCACTAGGGGGTACTACCTAACATTACCACACAGCCCAACTGTTCAAGCTATTCCACCAGTTCTTTTTGCTTGTGTGGGGTTCCACTTCCTAACATTCTTCCGCTTGTCAGCCAACATTAATATGACTTTTAATTGTGTATCAATGGCTTCGCATAGCCCCCCCTGTACTATTTTGTATCCACTTGAGTATATGGGACATTTGTGCTTCTTTGTGGGAGGTAGTTAGTGCATAGAGAGGAGGATGTATGAGACACAATGTTCAGAACAGAAATGGTGGAGGAAGGGGAGAATCTATATTGCTGGTGAGTTGAGTGTGTGTCAGAAGATTATTTATAACCTAAGAGAGCATGTAGTGCTAGAGACCCTGTGCTGTAGTAGCATTTACAAAGTTAGAAACCATTTCCTTGTAAATATCCTTTAACAAGGTGGCACTTAATTGGCCTCTGCTCCTTTCTGTGTCACCAGCCCTCACTTTTTTCAAGATTTAGCTCAGCTTTTCTTTATAATGAGTCTCTGATTTCCCTTCTTCCCCCTCCAATAAGATACTAGATGTATGCCCTGCCTTCTCTCTGAAATGGGTCTCTCGGTGTGAAGGAATGGGGGAAAAAGGTCATACTTAAGCTACAATGATCTCAAGATCAGTCAATTTATAAAGCATTTGGGCTGGCTATACATTAGAACATAGGTTCTTGCTTACCTGGTGAGGCTCCAAGTGCAGGCTGGTTCAGTACTGATCCCAAAAGCCAACATTCCCCCTCCTCTCCACACAGAGTGCTCATCTTCACATGAGGCAGAGACAGCGTGAACTTGCAAGTCCAAACTCCATGCTACTCTCCGTATCATTCAGCAAGAGGTACTCATCTTGCTGAGCTGCACCATTCTCCCCCCTTGGCCCTGCTGAACTCAAGCACATCATCCTAGTGGTATACTTAAGTACCACTTCCGGGGAAGTGAAACTTCAGGGGAACTCCAGCTTTGGAGATACAGAGCCCAGTTAGCATATGTAACTAGCTTGGTCATTGTCATATCCAGTGCTGCATGTGAGCACCTGAGTGACCCTAAGCTTGGAAAAAGCTATCGATTTTGACCAGCACTGAACAAATGTAAAGCATGATTCTCTGCTGAGAAGTGCTTCTACCAAAACACTATCACGGGGTTCCATGTTTATTGTATGTCAGTGTTTTCCCCATAGCAAATGTACACAACTTACAAGTAAAAATGTATATTTATTTTAACTCTCAGCCCTGATAACAATGGGAGTTTAGGTTCTTTCCTTGTCATGCATCACCCACAGTAATTATAGAACCACAGACCAAGTTTGGCTGCTGTACACCAGTGGGGCTAACTCACCAGCCACTATATCAAATGACACTCCCAAGAACAGCAGGATTTCAATCTCTTCTCACCTCAGGGTTGAGTTTTATTACTCCATATCAAAAAAGGTTCTACATAAATCAAACCAGTCTGGTTCCTTCCGCCGAGGCAGCATTTCCTCCAAGAACTTACCTACTCCCTGCAGGTCTCACTCAACTCAGTGGCTTGCTGATCTTTCATCTAAAGGCCAGGTGACCTGCAGGCTACCACCTGGTCTCAGGCCCATCACTTGGGAGGCAGCTTATTGGTCACACTTATGGCTAAACCTGACTTACCTTAAAGAGACATCCCACCCTATGACAGTGAGTAACATCTTTGTCTAGGAAAAAAATGTAGTGTACGTGAAAAGTCCCTTTTACCCACAGGATGGGCATTGGCAGTGCAATATTCTGGAGCACCTCCCTACAAATATACCTCAGCCTTGACAGACCATCCGTAGTAGTAAGAGACTAAGCAACTGGGCGGGTGTCTTCTGAGCCAGAACGAAGGCATGATGACAAAGTAGTGAGGGAAGTTTTCCAAGTGCTGCTTGGACTATAGACCAAGCAGCACTTGTGTACATTTGCTACGGGGAAAACACTGACATACAATAAACATGGAACCCCGTGATAGTGTTTTGGTAGAACAGTAGAGAATCATACTTTATATTTGTTCAGTGCTGGTCAAACTGTAACTATAGGTTAATTATAGGACTTCACTTCGCCAGGACAGATAATTGTAGTGTGGCAAGTGTAATGGGCTCCACATTTACTTTAAAACCATCAGGTCAAAACCCTACCTGGCACTGGGATGTAACTGCTCAGTGCACATTAATGTTATTGGATGTCAAGTGGCTAAATTCCTTTGCACTTTTCTGGTGGCTAAATTCCTTTGCACTAAATTCCTTTGCTAAATTCCTTTCCTTTTCTGGTGGCTAAATTCCTTTGCACTTTTCTGCTAAATTCCTTTGCACTTGGCACTTTTCTTTGCACTTTTCTAAATTCCTTTGCACTTTTCTGCTAATCCTTTAAATGTCAATGCCTAATTACAATACCTGCTGCATAGTACTCCTTTAAGATCCCTGATAAATAATTAACATTTCCATTGAAAGCCCATAACTTTATTTACACAGGAAACAAGTAACTTGTGTTCTGCTGGGACCTCACCATAGAATGGGGAGTTGTCCCAACAGTTTACAGTGCACAAAATTCTTGGAAATGTCACATTAAAAGCAAATTAACACAGTCCTAAAAGCCAGTTTTAGGACATCTGTCTCCCCTAGACACTGTATTGCCTGTGAAACAAAACATTAGATGCCAGGCACTGCATCACATTATGTAGCACACTGTTGTTTATTTTACTTTTTTTCTTAATAATCCTAACTCGTTGTTAGAGGAGTGCATACAAGACATACCAAGGAAAAAAAGTCACTATAAATCATTGTATTCTGCTACATTTAATGACCACATTTTTTAAAAACGTTTTTTTTTCCCCCAGCCAAGATCGTGTTGTTCAAAGAGCAACCTGCACTTTTACAGGAATCTTTCAAGACAACTAAAAATAAAGGTGAACACAGCCATACAATGGACTGTGCTAGTAAATGCTCATATCCAGCTGCATGAACAGCTTTTTATTAGACCCTTTTCCATTCAGAAAAGCCAACACGCACAAAATCCACACTCTTACAAAGACAGTAAGAAATCCTGCTGCAGAATGATGGGAAGAAAACAGGTTAGTGGTTTTAAAAAAAAAAATGAGGGGCCATATCTCCAGTTAATGTAAATCATTATCGCTCCACTGATTTTTGATACTGATGGTTTACACCAGCTGAGGTTTTGGCCCTGTATACGTATCTATTCCCTGCTGTGTTGATGAACATACCAGTTACTTGTATATAACACCACCACCAAGGTTGTGTATCCTGTCCGTCACATGATGCTCTGTCTGCTCACATCCACGTTGCATGCTGATGAATTTGAACCACCTCAGCCAAAATCTATGAAAATTCCTTCAGAATCAGAGTCAATTGACTCCAAAATCTGGTCCACTATATTCTCAGGGCTGGAAGAAGGGACGGGAATCAAGGCAGGGTCCCTGGCCAGCTCAAAAGCTCTGTTTTGATCACCCATGGTTTGAAAGAGTCCTTGCTGTTGCTCAACTGCATTGAGTTTGCTGGAACATTGCACTGAACTGGCACTTGACCTTTCTTGTTCTCCCGAGAGTGAGTTCTTCATGGTTGTCATAGAGCTTTTGGAATCATTGTCAATGATGGTTGTGAGATTGGAGTACCCTTGTAGCTGCATGCATGAGGTCATTTCAGAAACGGAGTGCCTTCGGATGCCAGTTCCATTGGCTGCAATGCCCTCGGTTTCATACTCAGCTACAGGGGTCAGCAGTGGGTTATTGTAGCTTTTCGATCTCACCACAGGGTTCTTGGTGAGGATGTCACCTGATTTGGAACGTCTGAAGAACCGCTTCTCTGTAAACAGATAAATCTCAATTAAAATCTCTGAAGACTATGTCTTTTATAGCATTGCCGACCCCAAGCATTCAAAATTAATGAGTCAGAGCCCTAAAAACATGAGATTGGCATAAAAATCATAAGCTTTTTAAAAGAATCAATGTTGGATTCTTTTAATTTACCTTCTAGTTTGACCTTTAGGGATCAAGCTTTATTCCACAACAGGAGGGCTAGAAACTTACTTAAAAAAATAAAGCTGAGATTCTCTAATATTTACATGGTTCTAAGTACTAGAGGTCTAAGACGCCAAATATTGTGCGACTTACGATAAAATTGCAAGAGTTTGTGACAGTGCTTTAATGACAAACCAGGACTGAAATTCTGCTCTTAGACATGCATGGCTGTGGATGTGACTGGAAGTTTCCCACATGCAGGGAGAAGAGAGGACTGGAATCAAAGTTTTCTGTGGAGATCTGAGACCCAGCTTTTTGTCCTGTGTGTGTTGCGATTGAGCTCTCTTTTGGTTTAATTGAGCTTGCTCTTTCACCAAACTCACTCCTCCAGGATGAGCAAAAAATTGCATTGAAAAGATGGTGCTAACTATAATTTAATTATATAAAATCCACGCAGAGCATTTATGCACCAGTCATCTGTCCTCTGAAAATTAAGTCACTTTAAGGCACCCCAAATGTGTAATCACTTTGAAAAATCTTGGTTTAAAAACTTAATTTGAGATTACATGTACTACCCTGGTGCTGTGTGACCCAAAATAATATCAGAACCTCTCTCATGATTGGGCTAAGAAATATGAACTCGGTTTCACAGTATTCTAGATTTTTACAGCTAGTTGCTAGAATTCAGTTAATCCACAGCTCCATTTTCATACAATGACCGCTAGGTGGCAGCAATTTTGTATTTTTGGCACCATCTAAGTACTTTTTGGAACTGTTGTTTTCATGAAACATTCATACAAGATTGAAATGATTATTAAGCAACCTTGAAGAAGTTCCACCATTCTCCCAGTTACAGGCCAGATCCCGGATACTATTCAGGATGCTTTGAGCGGGAACAGTCATACAGCTACTGAATCTGGTTCTCAAAGGATTGCCCTGCTGCTCCAGTCACTTTACCATCTCAGCTGGGGCAAAGAGTGAAATTCTGCTTTAGTGATTCCCCACCTACCAGGATGTCCCCATGAGGCTTTTGGCAGCTAGGCATAAATTAAGGCTTACGGCTGCTCTAATTTAGTACAGAGACCAGGTTCAGGTCTGTTAGCTTATATTTTTAAATCCATTGAACCTGGGTTCAGTTCCTGCAGATGACTCATCCAGGAACATCACTACAATGCAACACCAGTGGCAAATCCCCAATGTAGATAAGGCCTTACTGCTTCAGTGTTTGGGTTTCAAAAAGAGGAGTGGAATATTTATCAATGTTTTGTGGGAATATTTCTGTTGCTCTTGCATTTTGTAAAAGCTGGTGTTCAAAAGATGTCAGATTTGGGCCACTGTGATGGATCTGCTCAACAAGAGACTACAGCTCCCCTCAGCTCCCTCCCCACTGCACATCCTCTTTCTGCAGGTCAGATAAGGCTGTGGTCCAGTTCTGATTGGAAGTGGCAGCTGCATGGCTAGTGAGGCGCCATAGGGAAGCTGAAACAGTGGCTGGGAAGGTAGCTTGTGCAAAGGGACCCCAAGGAGAGATGTGATCATTGCTCACTTTAAGGCCTAAAAAAATACCCTTGACCTTAGCCATGTGTCTGAGTAGTTTTGGGGACCCACCAGGACTAGTGCCAACTAGGCCTAACTGCTGAAGTACCTAGAGTCCTGGATCCTGGGACATGCCACTGGCACCTAGGGGCTTGGTGTTATAAGCAGCCCCAATAATTACACTGGTTCATGTCCCTTTAATAGCCATGATAAATACAAAATGGTTCTTTTGAATCATTGTTTTCTGAAGATAACCAGCCTAGACTGACTCACATAAAATTGATCAGTTTCTTTAAATGCCTGTTGCAACACAATCCACTTCCAATTTAGCTTCATGTGCAAATCATGAACTACCCTACTGACAATTTCATACGAGAAAATGGATTAAATCAATTGCCCAGAAAACGGACAAAGTATATCCAAACTGGGTAGCAAATTACTTGTTTTTAAACCTATGGGTACAATTACTACTTTTCCATTCTGACTTGCAGTGCCTGTGTATTTCCCTATAGTTTCAACAGTATAAACTACTCAAATGGAATAGCATTCAGTATTGGCCTAACTCCTCTCCTACTGACATCAGCTGGAATCTTCTATGGGAAGACACTGAGTGCTTTTGATCATCCTTCACTGTCACCTTCTGTCCTAAACAGTTGTACAGGGTTGCTGGGTATCAATAGAAAGGCCCAACGCTCCACTCCAGAAATGGTTACATTTAGGCAAAGTGATTGCTGCATGTACTACTTGTACCTGCACATCCTCTCTCCTTCTATCTTCTACCATAGTCCATAAAGCACCCCGAGTTCAATTCTTCTCATCGAAAGTGGTAGAGAGGGAGACGTAAACTTATTCATAGATTTTAAGGTCAGAAGGGCCCATTATGATCATTTAGTCTGATCGCCTGCATAACACAAGCCACAGAACATCAGACTTCTTTTATTACAAATTTGATTTCAGGGTTTCGAAAGCTGGAGGAGGCTTGGTCAGGCTTGTGCCACAGCACACTAGAAAGGAAATGACATGTCCCCGTTTTTCTGGCATTGACAATCACCTGTTTTATGGGCAGCAGCATGATGTATTTACAAAGCTTTTTGGCTAGCCACCTGCACTATTGCAAATCAATCACATTTGAAAAGCCCCTGTTGTTCTTACCCAAAATACAAGAAGAGTGTGTGAAGGGCCCATCACTAGAATACAGACCATATGTGCCCAAGTAAGGGGAAACCACCTTCTGGATCAAGGATTCCAGTTTCAAATAATCTTCAGTCACTCCTTTAGATTCATGAACCCCCTGAAAGAAAGAACAAAACTGAAGATTAATATTGTCTCCCAACATCTCAAGCTCAAGTTGTTCACCAGAGCAGAGAGCCAGCAGGTATTCGGATTACATTACATGCCAAAAGCACACATGCTGTATTACATTGTTTTATTATGGTTATTATTTGAATTGCTGTGGTGTATGGGGAACCCAATCATAGACCAGAACCCATTTGTGCTGGGCACTTGTACAAATACATAACAAAAAGACAACTGCCGCCAGGAACTTACAGTCTAAGGGTATGTATATCTACACTGCAACTGGGAGGTGTGACTGGAGGACTTGCAGGCCTACCTCAGCTAGTTTTGACTCAAGCGAGCTTCAGTAAGAATAGCAGTGAAGCCGCAGCTGCACAGACTAGCTCCACCCACCCAGGACTCTGCTTACATACCCAAGTGGCACCATCTGTGCTTTCTAAGACCTTGTCTACACTTGCAGTGGTGTACAGGATACATGTAGCTATCTACAGGCAGGCTGCATCCACACTCACTGGAGAAGAGTGCAGCTACACATGGCATGAAAGGCTCTCCACTGCTGGAGCCTTTCCACACTGCCTCCCCCTGCCAGAGCCTTCCTTGCTGACAGACTTTCTCTGCAGTGGGGAAAGGCTCCAGCAGCGAGGAGGGGGCAGGATGCTACACTATTAAAACCAGCAGTGTAAATGCAGGAGACAGGGCTTGGGTGTGTAGAGAGCCATGTAAGACATATACCCTGGGAATCAGGAATGCAGGGCACTCTACTTTGTCCATCTCAGTAGCACCTCACCATTTACACTGCCATTTATTCCCATGCCAGTTAGGAGTGCAATGTTTGTACTTCACACACTGCCGGAGACTTGGTCCTTTGTGAGCAAAGGTTTACAGATTCTAAACAAGGGCTCAAACTTACGTGTTGCCGAGCATCTCGTAAAAGATGTCAGATGGCCTCAAAATTCCTAGCGCTCCCTGATAGCGTCACGTGCTGCAAATATTACACCAAAATGCATATATCAGGGTTTCGACAACCCAGCTGGTGCATTTGTTACATGGGAGCTCTGACTTTACAGCCACTGGCTCAAGGGGAGCTGCTCACGTACTGCAGTTTGACACTCAGACATACAGTCTCTCAGAAGCAGAACAGACACTGCAGAGCATGATTAAAACTGTCACTGTATTTTTTTTTACTGTGACCTACAAGCACCACCTGACTGAATGCTTAGTGGAGATGCTGCTTGAGCGGCCAGTACCACAAGGTGTCACTGCCATCTAAAGCAATACAAACAGGACTGTGATATCTAAGAGAAAAAAGTAAAACACGGAACCTTGTAAAATACATAGCCAAAAATGTTTATGATTTTCATCAAAAATACTTGTAAGCAAGTGTTGTTTCTAGTCTTCCATGCGCTTCCCCCTCCCCATATCTTATCACTGTTCAGACAAAGCTCCACTCCAGTCAGTTAGGGGGAAATTTACACCTGTGGCCGAGGCTCTGTGCAGAAAGGTGAATTTCACTCTTTGCTCCTGACCTTACAATGACATCTGTGTGATGGACTCCTGCACCTGCCGGGAAGCCCCCTCTCCAACTTCACTGGGGTTCCACATGGGCATAGGGTTCTGCCCACACAGATCTGATGGCAGGATCGAGGTCTTATAGCATAAACTTTCAGAAATCAATCCAGTATTACAGTGTAACCCTGTAACTCTGGTATAACTCCCAAATAATCATGAAAACATCAATAAACAGTGTTCTCAAAAGAAAACAAGGAAGCAGAAACATGTAGATCCAATTATTAACTCTGAATAAATTACCTGTGGTTCTCAAGCTGTGGGTCAGGACCCCCAAAGTGTGTCACAACCCCGTTTTAATGGGGTCACCAGGGCTGGCATTAGACTTGCTGGGGTCAGGGTGAAGCCAAGGCCCCAAGGTAATGGTACTCAGGTTACAGACCCCAGACCTGGAGATGGAGCTTTCTGGCTTTGCCCTGCCCATCCCCAGCCAGGTGGCAGGGCTCGGGTGGGCTCATGCTTTGGTTCTCCCCCCGCCCCCAGTAATTTTTGTTGTCAGAAGGGAGTCACAGTGCAATGAAGTTTGAGAACCCCTGAATTACACAATGGATGCCCTTTCTTCTGTTCATGAAATGATCCCCTTTTTTGTAGATGTATTTGTTATCTGTCAATATTCACCAAATATCTTCTGAGAACAAATTTCAGCCCGTAAAAATGTCTGTGAATGGGTCACTTCAACTCTTTGCTATTTGTACTGTGTGATTAATAACTGAAGTCACATGGTATTATTTCTGCTTCTTGATTGCATGGTTGAAAGTTTTTAAATGGAAAATAATAAATGACAACTAACAAAAAGCAAATAGGACCTCATTACTATTCAGTTGGTTTTAGAGAAGGCCTATAAAGAACAAACACTTCTGAGATGAATTTCTCATTAAATAATCACTCTGGCTAAATTCTGTGAAGCTATCGGGATTCATGATCATTTTAATAAGTACAACAGAGCGCACCAGCAATCTGAAAACTCATAATGTGCCCTCATGAGTAACATATCAGCATGAACTCACCACGTACATTTGCAAATCTCTTTTTTACACTATTCAACCAATTATGATGTGGATATCTGAGCAGACAGAAAATAAGAGGAAAAATTATCAAAAAGCTATAATGGAGGGGGGAGGAGGTAACAAACACATTAGGTTAGATATTAGGAAAACTATCCCTATAGTTAGAAAGTTAAACACTGAAACAGGTTACTAAGGGAGGTTGTGGAATCTCCATCATTGGAGGCTTTAAAGAACAGGTTGGACAAACATGTGTCAGGGATGGCCCTTGTCAGTGACTCTCAACTTTTCCAGAGTACTTTCAGGAGTGTGATTTGTCTTCCATACCCCAAGGTTCACCTCACTTAAAAACTACTTGCTTACAAAATACAAAAAAAAAAAAAAAAAAGTGTTACAGCACACTTACTGAAAAATTGTTTATGTTCTTATTTTTACCATCTAATTATAAAATACATCAACTGGAATATAAATATTGTACTTACATTTCAGTGTGTAGTATATAGAGCAGTATAAACAAGTCATTATCTGTAGGAAATTATAGTTTGTACTGACTTGGCTAGTGCTTTTTATGTAGCCTGTTGTAAAACTAGGCAAACAGTTAGATGAGCTGATATACCCTGTGGAAGATCTCTGAGTAACCCGAGGGTACATGTACCCCTGGTTGAGAACCACTGCTCCAAAGCACTTGCCACGCCTCCAAGCTCGGTACTGTCTGCACATTTTAAGTGTACTCTCTGTCTATGCCATTATCTAAATCACTGATGAAGATATTGAACAGAACCAGACCCAGAACTGATCTCTATAGGACTCCACTTGTTCTGCCCTTTCAGCTTGATGGTGAACCACTGATAACTACCCTCTGGGAACGGTTTTCCAATCCATTACATGCACCCACCTTATCGTAATTTGTTTGAGATGGTCATGCAAGACTTTATCAAAAGCCTTACTGAAGTCAAGATATACCATATCTACCACTTCCTCCTATCCACAAGACTTACTACCCTGTCAAAGAAAGCTGTTAGGTTGGTTTGACAATTTGTTCTTGACAAATCCACGCTGTTATTATCACCTTATCTCCTAGATGTTTGCAAATTGATTGGTTAATTATTTGATCCATTATCTTTCTAGGTACTGAAGAGAAGCTGATTGGTCTGTAATGTCCTAGGATGTCCTTATTTCCCTTTTTATAGATGGGCACTATGTTTGCCCTTTTCCAGTCCTCTGGAATCTCTCCCATCTTCCATGACTTTTGGAAGGTAATTGCTAGTGGCTCAGATATCTCCTCAGTACCTCCTGAGTAACAGCTGACTGACGAGGTATCTGAGCCATTAGCGATTATTCTCCAAACCCTGGGGAGAGTAGCAGCCCTACTAGCACTATGAGATCTTCTCTCCTCCCACACGACCTTTCACAACAGCATCTGACAGTTCAATTTCACCTCCAGTTCAGTCACAAAATTCCTTCTTTCACTTGCAAGAACTAGAAGGACATTAATCTTCAGCCCTCATTTTTACTTTACCTTATTTGCATCCCCACTTTTCAAGCACGAAGACCTCAAAGTGCTATTATCTTTGAATGAGGTTAAACCTCCAGCTGTTTACACAAGAAGCAATTAGTCTTATCCCTCAGCTCTATATTCAGTCATCAGACATTTTTCAATACTTTTTGAAAAGCCATAGAGCATCTGGCTCCCTCCAGAGATGTGATGACCTTTTTTTTGTTTCTTCTCTTGGCACAAATACACTGTTACCACCTGCAAGATCTTTCCTGCCCAAACTATTGTTACAGAACTTCCTGAATTCTCTGAGAGGGGACTGTGCCTTTAGAGATTAAGCAGCTCTCTCTCTCTCTGTCTGTGTGTAGAGAGAGAGAGGGAGAGAGATTGTGGCAAAGTTCCGACCTTGGTCTCATGGGTCCTGCGCTTCTAGGCGGTTTATGCTACCCTCAGAGGTTCACTGCGACCCTCCACGTAGCCCTTCTCTCTCTAGGGCCAGGGTTACAGTCTACTGAGCCCTTTTCATCATAAACCAGCAAGGAGGTTGGTGAGAGAATTCCCACAGTCTCTATTGTCCCTTTGGGCTTATTTCAGAACAATTTAGCCTCCTGTGCTGACAGAGGTCTGTCTTCCCCTTCTAGGAGGTGTTTCAGTAGTGGCAGGTTGAGGGGAACCCAGGCCCACCTTCTACTCCGGGTTCTGGCCCAGGGACCCTAATGGTAGCAGCTGTTGGCAGCCAACCTTTCACTGCTAGAATTGCTACATTTCCCTGGGCCACTTCCCCACAGCTCTCCTGCTTCTCCCTGCTTCACCCTTACCTCAGGGCTCCCTTACCAATGGCTTGAGGGTGTCTTCATTACCCAGCTCTTCAGCAGCACTTTCTCTCCTCTGGCTCCCTGACTATCCTTGGCCTGACTGGATGAGCCCCTTTTATAATATCAGAAGGGCCTTAATGAGCATCAGGTGTTCACATCACCTTAATGGCCTCACTTTGCAGGTTAAGTGGAGTCAGATGTTCTCATCAGCCTGGAGCAGCCCCTGCTCTGGTGAATCAGGGGACAGAAAACTACTAATCCAGTGTCAGTATATCTGCGTTTGACTACTTTGCTGTAGCCAACTGGCCTGGGTGTATCACCCCCGCTGCACACACACACAATTTGTACGTAGCCTCTCTTAAAACCAGAAGTATGATGGACTTCAGGCTACAAGCTGAATTTGTAAAACTATTTATATTTGGTGTGAATAAGGGCCAGATTGAATGCTCCAGAGCTCTTTACTTATCCAAAGAAAGGCACAGCACCATGCATGAGCATGTGCCCTGCTCTACCGATATATCTGTATGTGTTGAGGGACCTTCCTCGATGTGAGAGGGGGTG
Source organism: Dermatemys mawii (assembly GCA_007922305.1). Taxonomy (NCBI): domain Eukaryota; kingdom Metazoa; phylum Chordata; order Testudines; family Dermatemydidae; genus Dermatemys; species Dermatemys mawii. The sequence continues at coordinate 30,148,878 of ML677350.1, read as the reverse complement.
TTGCAGTCTCTGTGTGTGACGGGATGAGCTATCCCTCAACTAGAGCCTGATTAAGCCATATGCAGTGATGAGGCATTTTTGAGCTAGGCTCCAGCCAATCCACAAGCCAGGAGCTAGTCTGGTGACTTTCATGGCAGATACACAAGCCTCACAGGAGAAACAGCAGCTCAGTCTGCCCAGCATCACTTTATAACTTGGAACTGTCCCCTGCCCGATAGTGGGGACAGCCTGCTCTAACCTAGCTCCCAGCCACACTTTTGCTTTCCTGGTCCTGAGTATGTCTTCAATTTCTGCTCTGGCTGCCACCACACTGACCACTAGGCAAGTCTTCCACAGCTCCAACCACTAGACCTGACCCTCCATGTCAAGCTTTCTGACACCATGATGCTTTCAGTCCCAGGCCTCTGAGTCTGCCAGCACAGCTTGCAATTTCTGTCAGTTGGTCAGGTGGGTGAGGTAATATCTGTGTTTGTACTGTGCCTAGTGTATTAGGACCAAGTGTGGTTTGGATCTCTAAGCACTACTGAAATAAAAAGAACAATATTAAATATCCTGTGCAGCCTGATTTCTACAGCCTTCCAGGGGAAAACACAGGAGATGAGGGGAGAGAGCAGGCAAAGGCACCTCAATAAAGTCACTTTTTTGAGGAGAATGGAAACACCGTGTGTGAAGAACATTATCTTCTTTTAAATGAAGAATGTATAGTGCAATTTATATGCATGTTGATGTATGCTGTTAATTCCGAGTTAACTAAAAATTGTTAGCAGTATTGTCCACCCCGAGCACTGAAAAATCATGAGTTAGACCCTCCTTGCCCTCAATATCAAGAGGTGAAAAAAAACTCATAATTTTTAAACCAAATGATACATTTGGAATTTTTTTCTTACCTTCTCGGTTTTCAGCTTTTAGGGTACATTTGGGTCACATTTTTGTGAGAGCTAGGACCTTACTATTTTATATTTATGAAAACCAAGATTCTCATGTAATGACTTGAGTCCAGGAGCCTGGGGTTCAAGAAAACACCAAATATTACAACACTCATGATAAAATCATGAAAGTCAGCAACATGGTAAGAATTTCTTATATTTACATTTAGCCATTTTCAAACAGTGAGATCTCAGAGTGATTTGCAGAGACGGCTAGATACTTGAATGGCTTCAGGCAGCACTGAAATGCAACTACCTCTGGGACAGGGAGCAGCAACTGTGTAACAGCACAAAGCAACAACGGAGAACAGTTTAAGATAGAAAGTGAAGAGAGAGGAGACAGATCTTTTGTGGATGTAAATTGTCATAGCTACAGTTTACACAAGTGGAGTATTAGCCCACAGGTATCTAACTGTAAACAGAAGGGGAAGCTAGTTAGGCAAGATGCAAGAATCCAAACTGGGGTTTGGTTAGTAACACTGCAGGTTCACAAGCTTTCTTTTGCAAAACGTTTAGAGCAATCTTTAATGACCACAATGGGCCCAACAGCAGTTTTACATCTCACCTACGAGCCCAACTCCTATTTAAGTATTACCTGAACCAATCCCTGCTTAGCTTTTGAGGACTGACAAGATCACAGCCCAGAAGCGGTATAACTGCAGGCATGTAACAGCAGCATGCAGTAGGCTAGTTTAAGACAGGGTGAGAGGTCTTCCATAATCCCATTAGATCAGATGATGTCTCTGAACTCCCTTTGCTTTATTACTGAAATCTCAGGCAACTGCCATGTTCCACTGTAAATGTCAGTAAAGAGCACCTCTCAGCATGGTTTACTATTCACCAAAATAACCAGGTCTGGTATACTTTTCTGGTTCTTACGAGTAGATACCTGGATTGGCATCTTTTAATTCTTCCAGTTACCATGTTATGCCATGCTGTGTATCACACCAATGCATGAAAATAAAATAAAAGACAGCTCCTGATGCTAAAAACTGGCCTGCTCTATCCGGTGTGCAATCATATTACAGGCTGGTGCTACTGTTCCGGAATCCATGCATTAGAGACAGAGACTAAAATGCTGAACATCATCAATAAAACAGTAGCTTTGATCGGCTCTTTAATGCAATATTTGCTCTGCAACTATGCAAAAATCTTCCTGTAAAACATAACGGTTACTTTTCATGAACCCAGTCTCACATATCTGGAGAGTTTTATGCTTCTTTGAGTGTAAGATGCATCTATTTAATTCCTTTCAAAGATCTCTATTTTGCAATTTGAGGACCAAGATATTGCAGAGCCATATAGAGGCAAACATTTCTGAAGGAAAAGAGGGAGCATTCATACTGGGCCAAATCCTGATCTGAGTTACACCACTGTGAAATCCAAAAGTAATTCCAGCATATTCAGTGGGATCACTCTGATGAACTCAGGTCAGATTCTCAATCATCTTTTGAAGGATGGATGATGGAGATTTAAATCCTGAAGAATGGATGATACGTAAACTGGAAAATGTCTGTACTCAGCATCAAGAAAAGAGTCACAGCTCTCAAAGTTTAATAACACTATCAAAATCCATACTTCACTACTTTAGATTAAATCATTAATTGTACCTTCCCCAGAAGTTAGAAAACTTTTTGTTTTTTTTCTAGTATGACAGGGCCTAGGGACCACAACTGAGATCTGGGTCCCCATAAACTAGGGGTTGTACATACATATAGTAAGAGACAGTCCCTGTCCCAAAGAGCCTGGCAGGCTGCCCTGCAGCTCAGAGTATATAAACTGGGAGTCCAGGCTGCTAAGGAGCCAGGAGCCTGGGCTGCTGGGAGTCTGGGGTCCCCAGTAGCCTGGAGGAGCATAGCAGATGACCAGGCAAGTATCTGATGGAAAAACATTGTCAGAAAATTTCTGACCAGTTCTAGGTATGATAAACACGCAGAGCGAACACTGTCCTGGTTTGTGGCTCCCATGTTAGTGCCAAGATATGTTTTTGGAATGTTAGTGCATGTTAGTGCCAAGATGGTGTTTTTCAGTCTTTTGGGGGGGATTTTTTTGGGAGGCAATTAACTAAACTGAGAGAGAAGGGAGAGAGGACACTGAAGGGAGGAGGGAAAGCAAAAGAGTATGGGAAGAAGAGGAAGATGGGCAGAGACACAGGAAGAGAAGAGACTGTGAGGAAGGGGACAAGAGGTGGGGTAGAACTGTCCAGAGTAAAAACAGCAAAAAAGTCAGGCACAGATGACATTATCACTGTCTACATGTCCTTGCGCTTGAACACTTTGATACTATAGGAAAAAACATTCAGAGGGAAATGTATGCCACACGATTAACTGCACGAAAGGGAAACCTTGGGGCAATAAAAACATGCAGAAGGAGAGAAACAAGTACTATACGGATCTCCAATCTTCAGGGAGGATGGATTTAAGACTGTATGCCCTCTACAGAAGAAAAGACAATTGTGCTGGAACATGATATTAGCTATTCTTGGTATCTGTGTCCCAATCGGGTTTGATAGAGCCTTATGAAAATCTACAAGAATGCAGTTTCTGGAAGTTTTGTGGGGAACTAGGAACTGTAGCTGTAGCAGAGCATTAGTGAGATTGGAGGGCAAAACTTCATATGCCTAGAACACAGTTAAGCATGGCTAGTGTGGCAGTTTGTGTGTCAACTGGTATAAATCCAGTGGATTAACTATTAACCATTGAGTTTATAAGAGTATATGGGGCCTTCATATTGCAAAACACAGAGGAAAGGAAATGCAAATTATTTCTTTGGCAAGCACAACTATGATCAAAATCAACAGGAATTCACAGGCAGAAGGTAGAAACTGATCCATTTTAAGGAACTGAAAAACTGACATATGGATTTACTACCGTGGACTGTGTGATTAAATAAAGCTGGAGAATATAATGCACAGATGTACTCAGAAGAATGACTGAAGATTTAAGGATTTATCATGCTCAGTGGTTTGAACATTGGCCTGCTAAACCCACGGTTGTGAGTTCAATCCTTGAGGGGGCCATTTAGGGATCTGGGGCAGAAATCTGTGGGTGAGACTGTGGCCTGCATTGTGCGGGAGGCCAGACTAGATGATCATAACGGTCTCTTCTGACCTGAGAATCTATGAAAAAATGAAATATGAAGGTCTAAAATTACAAGGCTTAATTCACTGCTGTATTCTCTCACGTAACTTCATAGATTTCAACAGTTACACCAACACACAATTGGAATAACACAGGGGCAAATCAGACTCAGAGAACTGCCCTTTTAAAAATACTTTTTTTCCATTAGATAATTTTTAGTGCCAATGAAAATTATCTCCGAAGTGCTGTCAATGCTCAAAACAACTTGCTCTCTTGGTTGAGAAACAAAAAGTGGGGTATTCTTGAATACACTGTTGATGTTAGTATGACTCATGAGGCTAAATCCCCATGCAGGTCTCTGAATAGGTCTGAACTCTGTGTGTGTATTTTTCACCGTATACTTGCTTTTGCACCAAGAATTTATTGTTACCTGGTTGAACTGGTATCTACCATCTCAATATAAATCTCTGGTATAAAATTAAAAGCCAAGAAAATGCATCCAGAATAACTAAAGGCCTGCTCCTGCAACCCTTATTCACAAGAGTACTGCTATTAAAGCCATACTCCCATTGGTAAGAGTTATTTATGTGATTAAAGGTTACAGGACTGGGTCCCAAATTTGAAGAGTCAGAACATTATCTTAAGCCACAAGTATGTTACCAAACCTTTTGTGCCTCTATATGCTCTGCATTCATACAGTGCTGAAATGCAAAAAAACAGAGGTCCTGATACAGTGTCCACTGCAATCAATTTAAAGGGTTCTATCAATGTCAACGGGCATTGGATCAGACCCTAAAAACATTAAATATATTCTATATTCCCTCTTCTAAACACTCATCCATAAAAATGTAATGATAACAAACCTACAAAAATGAAACTCATGATGGTTGTGAAAAGATGGAATTTTCAGTGGCCATTGTTCTCAAGTGGTTTCGCTACAACATGATATACAAAACAGATTCTTCTCTGCCTTTGTAATCTTTGAAAGCAAGGACAACACCTGTCATATCTAATGAGTCAGTGATATAACTCTAGTGTTAACAGTTTCTTCTTGAAAATGAGTAATTATTTACCCACACTGAATCTCTATTGGCAGGAGATCAACAATGGCTGATAGGATTACTGGTTTCAGTGATAGGAATGACTCAAGAACTGAACCCTCTTGATGGGTGATAGAATGAAGCTGTTAACTGCTTTCATTGATGTAGCTGCGTGACAATTATACATGTATTGGGGGGTAAAATACCAGGTAAGTGGCCAGATTCACACCTCGTGTAAATCAGCATAGCTCTGTTGAAGTCAATGGAGCTACACCATCTGATGATCTGGCCCAATGAAATCCCGTGCTGGAAACCTCGGCAAGCCATATACTAAAGGAAATAATAATAGTTTCCACATACATTCGGTAAAATTCTGGCCCTATAGAAGACAGTGTGAGTATTGCCATTGAATTCAGTACGATCCAGATTTCAACCAGAGTGCCTTACATCAAGGATCGCAAGGCGTTAAACAATAATGAGTTAAACCTCATAACTCATCTAGGAGAACGGTAATCATTTACAGAAGGAGAAACAGAGATGTAAAGGAATTTGCCCATCACACTAATCAGGAGCAGAGATGGGTCTAGAAGCGAGGAGTTCTGACTCCCTGTTCCTTCCTCTAACCATTCATCCATGCTCCCCAGCCTGCAAAGAAACACTCAGTTACTTTCTCCTATGTTTTCTGTGCTGACTCATTTCACTTTCATCCAAAGCAGATGACACTGACATTTTTTAACCTTTAGGAACTAGACTCTCAGTAGCAACAACAACAAAAATAGCTCCAAGCCAAAAACTAAACTTTGGCTTCTTCTCCATAAGTGAGCTAAACCTAATCCACTTAAATTATGTGTTTTTCAGACCTGGGGTTTTTCTACGACTATAAGTGCCGACTCCGTGGGTGCTCCAGGGCTGGAGCTCACATGGGGAAAAAATGGTGGATGCTCAGCATCTACTGGCAGCCCCTCATCAGCTCCTCTCCTCCCCCGGAGTGCCTCCAGGCCGCTGCTGGCCCCACCGATCAGCCCCTCCCACTGCCTCCCTGCACCCGTGGATCAGCACTTTAGCTGCACGCAGGAGGCACTGGGAAAGGAGGAGGAGCGAGGGCGGGGTGCACTCTGGGGACGGAGTGGAATGGGGTGGGAAGAAGCAGGGTGGGAGTGGGAAGAGAAGCGTGGGGGCAGGAAGAAGTGGTGCAGGGCTTGGGGAAAGTGGTGGAGTAGGGGTGGGGGTGTCAAGCCCCCCTGGAAAGGACAAAATTGGTTACTGTGTCTGCAACAATCCAAAGACAGAAAGAAAATGTGTTTGAGCTGGACGAACCAGTGTAATGCCTTTCCAGATAGGAACATGCAGGAAGGAAATAGTTTTCCACTCTTTCCCAAAGACCTTAACCTACTGGAAGCTGACCATTCATTATAGGAAAAATTACCAACAGGCCTCTCAGAGTATGCCAACATATACTGCTACACAACTCCTTGCATTTGCATGTGCAAAATAGGAGTTACAGTACAGATTCTGAGCTGATGTAAATCAAGGCAATGGATGCTGCAGTGATGTACGCCTCATAGTCACAGTGTAGCAAGAATGGAGAAGTAGACATGGTGGGCATGGTGATATTGACAGTAGTAAGTGCTCCAGATTATATCAATGTCACTGTCTGTTGTAACCATCTTAGTGCCAGGATATTAGAGAGACAAGGTGAGTGAGGTAATATTTTTTATTGGACCAGCTTCTGTTGGTGAGAGAGACAAGCTTTTGAGCTGCACAGAGCTCTTCTTCAGGTCTGGGAAATGTCTGCAGAGTGTCAGAGCTAAAGACAGATGGGAATAGATTGTTCAGCCATTGTTTAATGGGCCACTTGCCTTCACCTTGGTGATCCCTTGAAATATGTGCTAACTACTTATGGTAAACAATCTGTTCCACACTGTATTTAGCTGTGACACTTTGAGTACACTACCCAGACCTGAAGAAGAGGTCTGAGCAAATTGAAAAGCTTGTCTCTTTCACCAACAGAAGTTAGTGAAAAGGATAAATAAAATAAAAGGACAAATCTCACCCACCTTGTCTCTGTAATTTCAATATGAGCAGCTACTCTTGCACTCTTTCATTCATTAGATGGTGATATTGATACAGAGGCAAATGATAAGCAAAATGGAACCCCCAGATATAGTTTATATTAAGTCAGAGTGGAGTTTTTTTCAGAATGGCTTTTCTGCAGAAGGAAGGATAGCAATAGGATTTTTTCAGGAAGGATTGGGCACGTAAAAGAAAAAATAGCTTTCCCCTTATCTATGGAAATCCAAGGAAACATTTCCTCACATTTTATTAAACACTTCTGACAAGGTGAGACTATGAAGACAGAAGATAAGGAAAAGATACGAGTGTGAAATGAGAAAATTAAAAAATAAGGAAGTCATACCGAAACCTTAAATACACTAGTTATAACCCGTTAGAAGCTAATCAGCCACTTTCCTGCTACGTAGCCATCAGAAATAATGGTACACATTTCTGCCATATATAGTTCTTAGGCTGGAGGGTCTCTATTCCTAAGCCAGTGTCTCCTCTAGGCAGCAAATAGGACTGCAACCATTACAATTAAATAACTAATGTGACTTCATATTAAACAAAGCTATGCACAGTTGGGTGACTTAGCATCAATCTTTCACCATAGCAATGACCAGGCTAACAGATCTACGTCCCCAAATCTTTGTGAAGAGATGTTTGTGAAATAAATTTCAGGTGCAATCAGGTTGGTCTCTGCACAGACAGATCCTTGTGGATTACAGGCCACACACACACACCCCAGCACCCTTGTATTCACATCCAATACACTATTGTCATACTTTTGTTTTAAAAAAAATGCCCTGTGATGTATCATTTGAAAACTAATAAATCACTGATCATTAATATTCTTCCATGATGTATGTATGCAGTGTGCATTAAGAGTTATGGATATATGCCAGATTTATGACTAAAGTATGTAAACGAGGTATGTCAAGGGGAGTTGTTAAACAGGTCTGCCCTAGACAAAGGAATGTGTTACTTCTCTGACCCATAGCCAGGTCATCAAGCAGAGACAATGAAAGGTACATACACATTCCAGGTAAACAAAGATATCAAGCTAACAGCAGAAGAGAGAGAAGCTTGGTCTAATATTTACTTTTCAGATAATACATTATTAAGGTTTATTAATCTATAAAGACATGGGGCTGATACTCAAGTGATAAGCAATTGAATGAACTGATTGCATACAATATTACTGTATAATAAAAGTGTATAGAATGAGGCCTTTTCTGAAAGCTAATGACACACTGGTGATTAAGATAATGCTGAAATGTATGTACTAACACTATGAAAAAATTATGGATACTTAATGATATTATACTTTAAAGTCGGTGACCAAACATGGAGAAAGAGGTTCCCTCCAGACACAAGAGAAGGTAGCTATCTACCTGTCTCCAAAGAGATTAAGCCAGGTGTGACCAAAAACAATGGAATCCCCATTCACACAGAAATCAGCAATGGGATGAAAAATTCATACGAAGGGAAGAACAGCATGAGGTCATTCTGCCTCTTGAAACAAAGAGACAAAGTGGATGAGATAGTATCTTTTACTGGACCAATTTCTGTTGGTGAGAAAGAGAAGTTTTTGAGACACACAAGCTTTTGAGACACACAAGCTTTTAAGACACACAGAAGTCCTCTTCAGGTCTGGGAAAGAATTCTTTCAGGATGTGGCTTTCTTGAACCCCCAATGCTGTCCTTCAAACAATCCCCAAGCTCATCATCAGAAGCAAGCTCCCCATGGACCAGAATGCACCAGAGCAGCATGAGACCTTGCCCGAGCAACAAATGCAAAATCTGTAGACATATCTCCAGTGCCACAATGATCAACATGCCTCCTCATAACACACCTTTCAAGATCCATGGATCCTACACATGCCTATCACAATATGTGGTTTACCTCCATCCAGTGCACTAATTGCCCCAACAGCAACTATGTGTGTGAAACCAGACAATCTCTACGCTCTTGAATGAACTCAACACAGGAAAATGATACAAGACAAAAACACCTCATGACATGTGGGCGAACACTTCACAAACTGATCACTCTATATCTGACCTATCAGTCCTCATCCTCAAAGGAAACCTGCACAACACATTCAAAAGATAAGCCTGGATGCTTAAACTCATTACTCTGCGGAACACTAAAAACCATGAACTGAACAAAGACACTCATTTTACAGCTTATTACAACAATCCATAATCCATTACCCCCTTCTTTTTGTCCTTTGCCTGAAGAGGTATCAATGGGCCACTCTACCTTGAAGGTCCCTTAACCACTCTGGGCTCCAAGTCATTCTCATGCCACACTAATTAAAGAAAATACATCTTGCATTTGGGTTTGGGTAGGAGTCCAAAGAGAAGGGATGATTGCAGAGTTCTGAGGGAAGAGCCCTCTCTCGGTTTGTTTAAACTCTTTTGAAGAGATATCGAAAGCAATGCTTTGGAAGTGCTGCAAATGCAAACTTCACTGCTGGTAAGCACTTGTGAAGATGTCAGACTGATGCCTTCCACACCCACGCTTCCCCTTTAAAACACTGAGTATTTCCGCCTTCAGAAGGAACTCTGCTACTTCATCCCCCCATGAATAACTAAATCTGTCACACTGATTTTCTTGCCCTTTGAATTTGTCTGAAAAGATTAATCGGAGATCTCTGTCCACCTAGATTTACATTTTTTGCCATTTTGATAATTACACAAATTTCATTATGATTCCCACTAACAACCCACACCCATGCGCAATGAAGGGGCATCCTCTAAAATACAAACAAATCCTGACCTGTGTGGCTTATTAACACATCACTTTCATTTCCTTTATTCACACCTCTTCCACTCCTTATGCTCACTTTCAGTGAGATTTACTTTTCAGAAGCATCTGAATGATTTAGAAAAAAACTAAGTCCCAGTTTCAAAGTGACTTAGGCACTTGGGCTCAGATACACAAAGGTATTTAGGTGCATAGATCCAACTGAAATCAAAGGGAGTTAGGTGCCTAAATACCTTTGTGAATCTCGGAATTGGGACACTACGTCACAATGAATTTCAATGAGGCTTAGTTCCGACGTACTTAGAAAATTAACTTAAGTCAATTTGTTCAAAGTTGCCTGATTTTCCTATTGATTTCTGCACAGTATGAAAAGACTGCCTCCAAGGAGCAACTTTTCTGCCTTTATTCATGTAAACTACAAGGTTACCATAAATATAGCTCATTCTTTTATTTTTGAGACAAAACTATTGGTCCAGATCCTATGCTGCTGGAAACTGGTGACTTCAGCAGAACTACACCAGTTCATACCAGCTGTGGAATGGCCCCTTTGTGATTCAGAAATGTTGAAAAACACTGGAAATTCCCCACTGCTTGTTAGAGTTTCTTGTTCTTGTGAGCTACATACTGAGAAGCCACATCAAGGGCAGATGAGTGTAAACAGGAGGAATGACGTGTCTATCTTTTTCTTCTAGGAGCCCATGGTACCAGGATGCTGTTGGATCACTAGACTACTCCTGGATCATTAGCATCATTAAATTATTTACTTGTCACAAAATCAGTTCTGTTATTAGTGTTGCCTTGTTTCCTTGTACTCCCCCGTCACGCTCGTGTTCTACATAGGCCTGGGCTACACTAGCGGGGGGGTTTGAACTAAGGTACACAACTTCAGCTATGCTATTCGCACAGCTGAAATCGAAGTACCTTAGTTCGAATTATCTGACCGTCCTCACGGCGGCTCCCTGGTCGACTCCGCTTACTCCTCTTGGCAAGCTGGAGTTCCGGAGTCAATGGGAGCACTTTCGGGGATCGATTTATCGCATCTAGACAAGACGCGATAAATCGATCCCCAAAACATCAAGCACTACCCACCGATCCGGCAGGTAGTATAGTCCTACACTTAGACTGTAAGATCTTTGGGAAAGGGGCTGTCTTTTTGTTATATTTGTACAGCAAGGTCTTGGTCCATGACAGCAAGAAATTATGGCGGGAGAGAAAAAGAGATTCTTGAAAGATCACACAGATCTCCAGAGTCTCGAGCTGACCCTGACTTTAAGCAACAATAGCTGCTTCCCCCATATCTGACCCCTGGCTCCTAACAGCTTAGGTAAAATCCAGGAAATTAGACAGTCCTTAAGTGAAACACCCCTGGAGAGTAACTAATGTAGTTTGCTAAGGGGTAAGCTGATAGGGTGACTTCATCTGGTTCAAATACTGTGCTTCCCTTGCAGATGGACAGCTTGGTTGCAAAGATTGGTTTGCTTTTTTCCAAACTTGTATCTGGATTAGGAACTAAAGAACAATTCCTCACAAGACGTGCAAAACAATGCATTTGGTAGTACTAAAAGATCTAGTTTTAAAGGTTGCTGTTAAGTGCCATAGTTAAGAGCTCTCAGTTTCAGCACAGCTCATTACTTTATGACAAAGGTAATTCAATTTTTTTCCTTTGTTAAACCACACCCATCCTGTTATTGAAGAGATGGTCATTCTCAGACTATCTACCACAAAAAAACTCTGTGGTGGCATGCCAGTTAGTCAGCTGCAATCAATTTTAAAGGTGGCTATAAACCACTACAGGATGTTTTGCTGAAACTACAAGCTAACTAATTTGGAAACAATGGAAAAGCAGGCAGACTCACTTCTGGTAATGATTTAATTCAAAGAACACCCATATAATCTAAGCACTGTTCAGTCACGTGGTTAACTGTTTACCTTTTAATTGCCTGTAATTATCAGGTAGCAGCAAGGTAATGAATTACAGTACACAGTACCTTTCACATATCACTGAGTGGCATAGGCTTGTTACTTTTGCAGGTAGGGAGCTAAGGGTAAGAATATACAATTACTACTGCATAAGAGTTAACCCTACACACTCACCACGGAGCAAAACATTACTTACACAGAAGGATATATCTAATATATCACATCTATGCCCTTTACTGATCACCATATAAGTACAGTGGAGCCTTCTCTAGAAAAAATAAAATAAAATAATAATTCAACAGTGCAGCTTCTTTTTGAACAAAATCATCATGCCTACAGCCAGATCAGATTGGTTGGGCTGGATGCTGGGCAAATGCAGAGGGGGCAAAAAGGGGGACATAAGACTAGCCATACTGGGTGAGACCAATGATCCATCTAGCTCAGTATCCTGTCTTCAAACAGTGACCAGTGCCAGAAGCTTCAAAGGGAACGAACATGGCAATCATCAAGTGATCCATCCCTTGCTGTCCAGTCCCAGCATCTGGCAGTTAGAGGCCTAAGGACACTCAGTTGTAACACTGGTCTACAGTTTTTTGGAAGTCGTCTGCTTCAGAGATAAAATGTGATATTTATTATGTATTTTGATGTGCTGAATTCAAATATGACAAAACAACTGATTGGCTACTGTTTCTAAGATATTTAAGTTTTTACATTTTATGTCTATGTATATTGTGTAGATAGTAGAGTTTTAATCATAAATTGTAAACCTAGGTCTTTTCATGTGTTTATGGTTGCTTTACATGATAATATTTCACCTGTCCTGTTTATGTAACACTTGAAAAATCAGCAAAAGGGTTCTATAAATAAAATGTATTATGAAACAAAAGGCAAGAAACTATTATGTACATAGTTTAGTCCTATTCAGTGTCTACTCGGCGCTTCTTGGCTTGTCTCTTGTATTCATTAAATGGAGCATCTCTTGTCACTGTCCAGCAATAGTCTGCAAGCATTGATGGGCTCCATTTGCCCTAATAGCGTTTCTCCATTGCTGCAATGTCCTGGTGAAATCGCTCGCCGTGCTCGTCGCTCACTGCTCTGCAGTTCAGTGGAAAAAAATCTAGATGAGAGTGCAAAAAATGTATCTTTAGTGACATGTTGCAACCAAGGCTTTTGTATGCCTTGAGGATCTTTTCCACCAACAACCTGTAGTTGTCTGCCTTGTTGTTTCCGAGAAAATGTATTGCCACTGACTGGAAGGCTTTCCATGCCATCTTTTCCTTGCCACGCAGTGCATGGTCAAATGCATCATCTCGAAGAACTTCACGAATCTGAGGATCAACAAAGACACCTTCCTTTATCTTAGCTTCACTTAACCTTGGAAATTTTCCATGGAGGTACTTGAAAGCTGCTTGTGTTTTGTCAATGGCCTTGACAAAGTTCTTCATCAGACCCAACTTGATTTGTAAGGGTGATAACAAAATCTTCCTTGATTCAACAAGTGGTGGATGCTGAACACTTTTCCTCCCAGGCTCCAATGACTGTCGGAGTGGCCAATCTTTCCTGATGTAGTGGGAATCTTTTGCACGACTATCCCATTCGCAGAGAAAACAGCAGTACTTTGTGTATCCAGTCTGCAGACCAAGCAAGAGAGCAACAACCTTCAAATCACCACAAAGCTGCCACTGATGTTGGTCATAGTTTATGCACCTCAAAAGTTGTTTCATGTTGTCACAGGTTTCCTTCCTATGGACTGCATGACCAACTGGAATTGATGGCAAAACATTGCCATTATGCAGCAAAACAGCTTTAAGACTCGTCTTCGATGAATCAATGAAGAGTCTCCACTCATCCGGATCATGAACAATGTTGAGGGCTGCCATCACACCATCGATGTTGTTGCAGGCTACAAGATCGCTTTCCATGAAGAAGAATGGGACAAGATCCTTTTGACGGTCACGGAACATGGAAACCCTAACATCACCTGCCAGGAGATTCCACTGCTGTAGTCTGGAGCCCAACAGCTCTGCCTTACTCTTGGGTAGTTCCAAATCCGTGACAAGGTCATTCAGTTCAGCTTGTGTTATGAGGTGTGGTTCAGAGGAGGAGGATGGGAGAAAATGTGGGTCCTGTGACATTGATGGTTCAGGACCAGAAATTTCATCCTCTTCCTCGTCTGACTCAAGTGAGAATGATTCTGGTGCATCAGAAACCGGCAGTCCTTCTCCGTGGGGTATTGGGCGTATAGCTGATGGAATGTTTGGATAATGCACAGTCCACTTTTTCTTCTTTGACACACCTTTCCCAACTGGAGGCACCATGCAGAAATAACAATTGCTGCTATGATCTGTTGGCTCTCTCCAAATCATTGGCACTGCAAAAGGCATAGATTTCCTTTTCCTGTTCAACCACTGGCGAAGATTTGTTGCACAAGTGTTGCAGCATATGTGTGGGGCCCACCTCTTGTCCCGATCTCCAATTTTGTAGCCAAAATAAAGGTGATAGGCATTCTTAACTATAGTGGTTATACTGCGCTTTTGTGATGCAAAAGCCACTTCACCACAAACACAGCAGAAGTTATCTGCACTGTTCACACAAGTACGAGGCATCTCTGCTCACTTTGGCTAAGCAGAAATGTGTCCCTTTGCAAAATCAAACACTGACAAATAAGAGAGCACAACACTGTATGATTTCTAGAGCTGATATAGGGCAATTTGTTCAGCAGAGTGATGTAAGCTTCGTTATGATTGCATCATCCATGACTTCTAGGAATAACATGATGCAATTCATATCATGTATGACGCAATACCAGCTTCAGATTGCATCATTCATTGTTTTGCCTAAAAAGCAAGTACTGTCCAAACCCAGTCATAGATTTATTCATAGATCCCGTCTGTTGCAGGGTACTTTTGTGTCCCGCAGGAACGATGCACACAAACAGCTGTTGAATAGAAGTAGTGAGTTTATTGAAGGCAAAGTGACACACCCGCAGCGGGGGCTCCCTTTCGCTGCTGTCACCTAGACGGAGACCCGACGCATCGGAGCAATGCCCGGGGAAGAAGCCCACTGCGCGTGGGCACACAGGCAGAGAAATAACAGGAACATTTGCATCTTATGCATACCTTATGAATAACTAATACCTTGTTTCTGTCTTCTGTGCAAACAGGTGTTTTATTTCAAGGCAAGCAAACCGTGAGAGCCAAGTACTCCGACATGGGAAGTATGCAATAACAGGGCAAAGACTGATAACAGTGACCAAAAGTACCCTTTCCTTCCCAGGAGTGTGGGGGGGAAATAAGCACCCTTTCCTTCCCAGAAGTGGGGGGGAAAATGAGCACACCACCACCCCCCAGAGTGGGGGGGGGGGTGAGCATCCCTTCCTTTCCTGGAGTCGAGGATGAGAGCGCCCCTAGCAGTCTACCATCACAATGTCTTGCGCATCCTTACACAATCAAAGATGTATTTTAGTCATTTCTGGTTTAAATTGAGATTCCTTCCCTTTATAACTCACTTATCCTCTGCCATTCCCATGTCAAGGGTCGTATATACTGACCCAATAGCATATCTTGAAAACTAGGGCCAATCAACAATTTTAAGCATCATTTTCATTCTCAGTGACCCATAATTAGTAAAGTTTGACTACATTTATTTCAGAAGCATTTTGGCTGTAGAGCAGTGTAATAGCCATTGGTAGACCTGTCCTCCATAAGCTTATCTAATTATTTTTGGAATTCAGTTATAGTTTTGGCTTTCACAACATCCTCTGGCAAGGAGTTCCCTAGGTTGATTGTTCACTGTGTGAAGTACTTCCTCTGTTTGTTTTAAACCTGGTGCCTGTTAATTTCATACGGTGACCCTGGTTCTTGTGCCTTCCTGGTTAACTTTCTCCACACCAGTCATGATTTCACAGACCTCTCCCTCCAGGCTTGTAGAACCATTCAACAGAGGCTACTTCTATCAGACTACTGACTGAAGTAACCCTCCATTCACACCTCTTATGTCCTCCCATTGTGGGATAGTGGACAGGAGAAGCCAAATAGTGGCAGAACCCTTGTCCTCAAGCATTACCTGTTCCATGCCAGTGGTCTCCCTGCTTGGCAAAATGGGGATAGGAAAGACATGGGACAGATGATAAATAGGCAGATAGGATCTGTACTTCCTTCATGACCCTTTCTCCCTCAAATCCTGTCCCTGTGGAATACACATAGAATAGACTTTTATCCCTGCTATAAAATTCTATGGGGTGGTTCAAGAGACCAAGAAAGCAAATTTCATCCCTGATTAAATGCCACATAATTTTAGAGACATTTGCAGAGAACCCTATAGATTTCTATAGGGGCCTGTTGGCTTTCATTCTTCTGAAACTGTAGGATTTTCCCAGAAGTTTGCTACTCAGTGCAGTGCAGGCAAACTACACAAGTTCCACAGCTGGGGGGACAACCCCTTCCCTGGCCAGGGAAGGAGGAATTGCCCCTCTAAGCATAATCCTCTAACTAGAACTGCACCTGACCCCGCTATGCAAACAATTTGAGACTCTTGTTTTATACCCTGCAAATGGAGTTTCATTATATCTAAGTTCACTATCTACAACTGGGGTCCAGTGTAATTAGCTTATGTCACTCCTGACTCTGTGAGGCTTCAGTAGTTACATACATTACTGAAAAAGTCTTTTCAACCATAGCAACTAACTGCAGCCTTTGCATTCAGCTCCCACTCCATGCAAGTGGGAGCTGTGCAGAGAGCCTCCGCCGGGCCCTGACCCACTTTTACAGACATGCTCAAAGAAAAGGAGAGAGAAAAAATAGACCGTGATCTGAGAAAGAGCTGCCTGCAGAGAAGCACAGCTTTCAGCCATCCTGCATTGGACATGCCATCATGCACTCAGCAGCTTTCCTGTCTGCATCTCCCCCTACGGCCTATGGAGTATGTGGGAGGAAGGAAGAGGTGGGAAGAGAAGAGGCAAAGAACGTAAGAGGAGAACGTAAGAGAGAATCAGAGAAGGAAGGAGATAAGTGGAGGAGAAGGAAGAGACAATGGCAGGAAGTGGGTGCGGTGGAAGGATGTCCAACATTGGCTCCCAGAGCTCAAAGCTCACTGCACTAGTGTCACATGTTTTAGAATTTGTCACATTTCATAGATTTACAGACAGATCAACTAGTCTGAACCCCTGCATAACACAGGCCATAGAACTTCCCAGATTTAATTCCTGTTTGAACTAGAGCATCTCTTTTAGAAAAAAACATCCAACCTTGATTTAAAAACATGTTACCCTTTATACACAGCAGCAATGGGAGATTGAGAGGTATTAGGGGGAAAAAAATGGTGAGCTGAGGTGAGCTGCTCCCCAGAAAAAGCTTGCTGCTGAAAGTTATCTTGTTTTATGCTAAACTGAAAAATACTAAGCAGTGTATTGCCTTGTTGCCCCTACAGTGTAAGGTCAGATTCTGTTCAAGGAGAGGCAAGAACTCTCTGTGTGCAGTTGAGGCTGAAAGCAGATCTCATTGGAAATCTGTGGGAAATCCTCTCAGAAATTCTAGGTGAATTTGAATTATCCAATGTTAAAATTAAAAACCTACAAGCAGCACGAGCCTGCATTTTTACCGCTACAGATATGGGTTTTGTTATTATTGTTCACGTCAGGTGAATGGTGTCATGTGAATGAGGTTGCCCTAGAATGGGATGTACCTTGGTGCAATGGACTGTAAATATTGACCTCTGCCAGTATTTCAATCAATCTGGCTATTCACCTCAAAAGAATTCAACAGTCCAGATCCCACCCCGGGTTACAGCATTACTATCCCACCCCAACGCCCCAAAAGAGTCTCGCACTTTGCTGGCACCTGTTTTATTCTTTAAACCATCACCTTTCCGTGTGATATGACCTTGCTTATCAGTGGCCCAAGTGCCTATACTGGGTTTTTCAGTGGTCCAAGCGCCTATATTATTTCTGATGCCAGTTTTGGAATACACACCAAAATGCGACTACACAAGAAATTTCTACTGACACATTTGCACCAACTGACTCATTCAGGTTAAACCTGTTCTAATGGATGTTAGCTAAGCTGAAATAAGCTGCTGTTATGATGTCCACAGCCTTTTGAACTGATTTAACTAAATCAGACCAATGCAACTGTCTGGGCAGGTAAGCACATAAGCTAAACTGATATAAGATACTCTTCAAGGGACATAGGAAGTGTCTACACAAGAGGAGCCTGCACTGATTTAAACTGATTTCTAAACCAACTTCATTAAATAGAAGCTACTTTCTCATGTAAACAAGGCTCAACTCTAATTCCCTTGAACTAGTCAGTAGGCCACAATGCTCTTCTTGCATTACAAGAACGGGGAAAATGCAGAGTTAAAATATTATGGCACAACATACTTGAAGCAGGTGCATGTGAGTCATCTGCTCGCAGAACAAAGAGCAGAGGACAATTTTATTCCTCTTCCTCTTTCCGTCCTGGTTAAGGCAAAGAACAAAGAAAACCGACTGTGTTCTGGTATGTGCTGCTTGCTAATTTTCAGTGAAGATCCAATTTGAAAAGGAAAATAAACCTACCCATGTTGTGGGCGGATTTAAGAATGGTTTGGTTCTCTCAGAGTTTGTCACGGGAATTTTGGCTCAGGTTGAATTACCACTGCGAAATAATCTGGGTTTTTTCATCAAAGCTTGTAGAATGGCTAATAGTAACCACAGTTGTTCCCCCTCTCCAGTGCCTGGGGGCATAGCATGGAACTCAGCTGCGGTAACTCCTGAAATAAGAAATCCTTCCTCTTAAAGCCTTGTGAAAACAGAGATAATTATATATCAAGGGAAAAGTGCCTCTGATGTGGCTTCCCTCCTTAAATATAAAACTACAGCTTGCAAGCGGAAAATTGCTAGCCACCCACTATCATTAAGTCAATCCTCAACAGCTCTAGGGCCTGATCCTGACCTCATTTACACTAGTGTCAATCCATTAACTTCACTGGAATTACTCCCAATTTATAGTGATGTAACTGAAAGCAGAACTTGGCTCAAGGGACCAGTTGCTTAGGGCCAGTTCTTCACTGCCTGGCACAGCTCAGGAGAGAGGAATGTGAAGGTAGTTTTAAGGGAGGATATCCTGCCTACTGGACAGGGCAGTGGACTGGGACTCTGGAGACCTGGTTGTATCCCCAGATCTGCTCTTGGCCTACTTGGTGACCTTGGGTGAGTCACTTCACATCTCTATGTCAGTTTCCCCATCTGTAAAATGGGGATAATGATACTGAACTCCCTTTGTAAAGTGCTTTCAGATCTACTGATGAAAAATGCTACATAAGAGGTACGTGTTATTATTTAAGTTACATTTATGATTCCCAGAGGTGGGGCCATTGGATGACAGCCCAGCCCTGAGACACAACTCAGAGCAGCATCTGTGTTACTCTAAGATGTGCTCTTAGTACAGTAATATCAATTTTTCTTGCACTCTCTGTCTAAATCAGAGATTTTCCTTTTGCATTTATACATGCAGCAGTCCTGGCCTGAACTGTGAAGGATCAAGGTCATATAATAAGCTGTAAACGAAACAATGCTAGTATCACAAGGTCACTTCTAATTCTGTGTGAAAAAAATTCTCAGCACTGGAAATCTAGCAAATTAATATAGAAAAATTACAGTGTTAATGAATAAAGCAAAAGTAAAGAAAAATAATACATCCTGCAGGGAGAAAAAGTCACATTTCTCTTTGAAAAAGTTCTCTCTCTGCAAAGATTCAAACAATTGCATGGCAACACATGATCCATCACAGGGCATGAAACAGTGCCATATCTACTGAGTGACACATCTGTATTTGCTAATAGAGACAATAAAACATTACACTGGCCACAGTTCACATGGTTCTGACATACAAAGTCTTCCAAAGTGGAAATTTGAGGGCACAGTCTTAAGCTCACGTAAATCAACTAAGCTGGAGTCAACTGGAGTGATGCCAATTTAAACCAGCGACGGACCTGCCTATGATAGTTCTTACATGGGTAGCAATCACTGCCATCTTTATCTGTGGGGCTGGAAGCCAGAGAAACAACACACAGAGGGCAACAGACAGAGGACTCCATAGTGGGAAGGAGGAGAGGATCATATTTACCAAAAGGCAGGGAAAAGGTACAATTCAAGAAATGCTGGTTCATATTTAGGCCCTGTGGTGTATTTGCATGTGCAGTAGACTCTCGATTATCCCGGATGTTCGGGAAAAACTTAATCTCGGTTAATAAAATCCCGGATAATCAAGAGTGTACTGTGGGGGGTAGTGCCCGGGCCGCCCTGCACCCTAGGGGGAGGAGGATGGGGTGCACTGGCAGCCCTGCGTCCTGCGGGGGAGGTGCGCCAGCCGCCCTGTGCGGGGGAGGGGAGGTCGCCGGCTGCTCTGTGTGGGAGGTCCCACTGCCTGCCCCAGTCAGCTCCCGCTGGTAGCCTGGGTGTAGGAAGCCCAGGCTGGCAGCGGCTGAGACCCCTGCTGGCAGGAGCCAGCGGGAAAACCCCA
Organism: Dermatemys mawii; assembly: GCA_007922305.1. Classification (NCBI taxonomy): domain Eukaryota; kingdom Metazoa; phylum Chordata; order Testudines; family Dermatemydidae; genus Dermatemys; species Dermatemys mawii. The sequence continues at coordinate 30,128,583 of ML677350.1, read as the reverse complement.
AAGTGGCAGTGGGCTGAGCGCTCAGCTTGCCACCGCTTTGGAGTTTCCCCCCCTGGCTGCAGCCTGTGGGAGCCCCGCTGGCAGGAGCCTGGGG